>CP139507.1:14940790-15239548 GCA_021014915.2 Artemisia tridentata subsp. tridentata | reverse complement strand
TTATACCATATTTTTGTGTCAATAATTTCTGCATGATTTCATGCAATTGAAATAAACAATATAATAGAGCAGATCTAAGAGTTAGATAACTTAAAATATACAACAAACCTGTTCTGAAAAGATCCATAACATAACTAAGAATTGAATACCTTTCACATTGTTTGAGAATGTGTTCTTTAAGTTGTATATGAAGCATCACCAAACTACACCATAATTTGAGTTATGATTACTCCAGTTATTCTGAGATAACTAGTTATGTTCCCTCTTAACTTACGAGTTTCGTCCAATGTTACAAGTTTTCCAACAGATGTACACATTTTGCTAGACCAACTATTATAATATCTGTGTGAAACTGTCAATACTAAGAACCCTTGGTAGGACCGAAACTCAGTTTTAAAGGTTAAGCAACATGGGTCTAAATATATGATAAGAGCAAGGTTGGATCAAGTGGTTAACACCCTTGCCTCTGAAGACAGAGGTCAAGGGTTCGATCCTCACCCCTTGCAAGGCCGGAGGTCCTTTTCTACCTTTGGTAGAACCGGAAGCAGCCTCTCTACCTTAGATAGGGGTAAGGCTGTCTACGTCTCAACCTCCCCCATACACCGTGGAAGACAGTATTGGGACATATAACCCGTGAAAGACGATATTGGGAGTTACTTTTTTTTTATTTTTTTTTTGGTCTAAATATATGATGATGTTAGCTTTTGTATTTTATAGAAAAGTGATAGTCATTTGTATGAATATTTAAGTGTGTGTCGTATAGTTTAAAACAAATATGTAAGGGCTTTGTGATGGACTTTGTAATGAAAGTATAAAGAATAATGCAAAAGCCCAAGTCCAACACATGGCCCAACCAAAGCCTTTTAGGGCAACAAAGGCTTCCATCACCTATAAATACACACACTCTCCACCTTATTTTGTGTGCCTCAAAGTCTTGTAAAGGTGAGAGTGTGTGTGTATGTGTGTGTTTTGTATCTTGTTCTCACATGGTAATAGAAGCATACGACTAAGGTTTTACATCACACGATCCATACCATTCTTCTTATCATCTTTACTTATTGTTGAGTGTCACGGATATGGTATAGTTTAGTTTTGTTCGTAAGGTTTGATTAGTTGAGTGATTACAAGTGGTGTCATTCGCCAAACATTGATCTAGGTTCTAGTTGTGTTTGTTTGATTAGTTTAACGAGAGTTTTTCATAAAAAGGTTCTATCTTTTTGCATAAATCGTAAGTTTTAGACATAAAGTTGCTACCTTTTTGTGGTTTACGAGAGTTTTTAAGGGTTTAGTTGGTAACTTTTTGTGTTTAACGAGAGGTTTGTGGTTTTTTGATCGTACACTTAACGCCACAAAGATCCAAGGTTCGAATCTCCTTGCTACGGATTGCTTTTTATCATTTCTTGTATAAGAAGCTGATAAAAAGGTGCTTCTTCACAACAAAATCGAATCTCTTGTAAAGATTTTCGATTGAAAAAGGGTTTTTCGAAATTTGAATTGCGAGTATAAAGGGTTTCTCGCATTTCAAAATCTCTCGGAATTGCTTGTTTTACGGAATTCGAATTGCGAGTAAAAAGGGTTTCTCGCAATTGGTGTGCTCTCGCAATTCATCAGCATCTTCGAAATTGGGACTTGGTATTTCCTTACTTGTATAAGTTTGTTAAATCACCTCGACTTGGAATTATTCTCATTTCTTGTATAAGATTTGAGAACGTGATCGAAATTGCAAATTTTGAAAATTCTTTCGAAATTGCTTTATCTTTCGCAATTCAGAGTAGTCTCTCGCAATTGCTGCTACTTCTCGCAATTGGTGACTTTCTCGCAATTGGTGACTTTCTCGCAATTGGTCATTGTCTCGCATTTGCTTCCAGTCCCGCAATTGACAAAGTTTCTCGCAATTGGTGATCTTTCGCAATTCAGTAACCGTTTCGCAATTCCAACTAGTTTCGCAATTGAGGCAGATTTTGACAACTTTGGACTAATTTAAACCCAGACTTCACAACAACATCAAAGTTTTCTACAATCACAACACCTATTTCTTTGCAACGATCCTGAATCAATCAACCTTATCATACAACAACAACAATGACTACTCAACAAGACATCCATGCAGCTGGTGCTGAAAACCGTCCTCCCATGCTAGAGAAAGGTAGTTATCTTCCATAGACAAGCCGTATGCTTCGTTACTTGAAAACAAAACCTAATGGACAAGGCAAACTTCTGATCAACTCCATCAAGAATGGTCCTTTCAAACCTCGTCAGATTCAAGAAGCTGGTGATCCGAATCAAACACCTCCTGTTCCACCATCCTCTCGTACTCAGAAAGAAGAAGAGTACACAGAAGAGGATTGGAAACAGATTGAAGCAGATGACTTAGCCATGCACCTAATTCAACTTGGTTTACCACAAGAGATCTTTTGTGCTGTTGACAGCTGTGAAACTGCTTATGATATGTGGGAACGAGTTAGGAGGCTATGTCATGGAACTGAAATTGGTCAACAAGACATTGAAAACAAGCTTCTAACTGAATGGGAAAAATTTTCATCCACTCCAGCTGAACCAATTGAAATCTACTACACAAGGTTTTGCACTATCATGAATGAGCTCATAAGGAACAACTTAACACCAAAATAGATTGTCCAAAACATCAAGTTTCTTAACAACCTTCCAGAGGAATGGGGACGATATGTTACAATTGTTAATCAGACAAAGAACCTTCATGAAGTGAATTATGATCAGCTCTATGATTTCTTGAAACAAAACCAGAAAGAGGCAGATGAGGTTAGGAAAGAAATGCTTGCCAAAAAACATGATCCTTTAGCATTAATTGCTCAGTCACCATCACCTTCTACAGTGAACACATCATCATCATCAACTCCCACTTAGAACTACATGCCACATGAATACTCTCCACAAACTGCTATCTTCCCACAACAACAATTCTATCCTCATGAACAACAAGTCATTCCACAACAATAATACCCAGAATCACCATACAATCCTAAAGATGACATGTCTGCACTGTCTCAAGCATTCACCCTTCTATCAAGAGTTGTCCAAGGACGCTATTCCACACCTACCAACAACAATCAAAGGATTGCATCGAACACTCGCTACAGGCAGTTTGCTCAACCGGGTTTCAACATGGGTCTACAAGGACAAATGGTTGGAGGTTATGGGAATCAACAAGGATATGCTCCTCAGATGGGTAATCAAAATACAGGGCAGTATATGGGAAATCAAAATACAGGTCAGTTTATGGGTAATCAGAATCAGATGGGTCAAGTTGTTGGAAATAGAAGAGGTCAGAATATGGGAAATCAGGTTGGGAATGTTACTGCTCCAGTTGCTGGGAATGTTGGGAATATGAATCAAGGAAACGTGTTGAAATGTTTTAACTGTCAGGGTACTGGTCATATAGCAAGAAACTGTCCCTCCAAGCCAAAAAAGAAAGATCCCGAGTATCTTCAGAAAGCATTGCTCTTAGCTCAGAAGGACAAGGCAGGGTTTCAGTTAAGTGCTGAGGAACATGATTTCATGGCACTGATGGATGACTCAGAGGATTTGGAGGATATAGATGCCAACTGCATCTTCATCGCAAATCTTCAAGAGGTTAAATATGACACGGATTCTGAAGCACCTCCTGCTTATGATGCTAATGTGATATCTGAGGTACCTACATATGCTACATGTCACAATAATGAAATATTTGATATGTCACCTCAACAAGAACAGCATCCTGCGACTCCTACTCTCATTTATGATACATATATGGACTCCCCAAGTTGTAGTAATACTAATTTGGCTACTCCAGATATGAATCCTAATGGTGACTTCGAGTCACATCATACTGAGACTGAAGAGGAAACACGTGCTTTATTTGAATCATTATTGCAAAATTGTGGTATTGAAATTGAAAAGGTCAAAAAGATCAATAGCGATGTTAAGACCGCTAATGAAAAATTGACCACTGAGCTTGAGAGATACAAGGTGAACGAAAAAGCTTTTGAATTTCACCACAAACGTCTGTCAGAACTTGAAACTGGTTACAGTGATTCTGTTTCAAGGGAAAAACATTTGCAAATCAAATACGACACTCTTGATGTTAAATTGAACATGCAAATTAAATCCTTAAAAGCAGAAATTTCTGATCTAACCAACCAACTTTCTAAACAAAAATCAACTTGTTCTGATCTTGAAAAAGAAAAGAATGAGTTGCATACAAAGTTTTCAAAACGAGAAGATGAAATTCTTGATGAAGTACTTGACAAGCAGGAAACTATTAAAAAGTTGGAAGAATTGCTTGTAAAAACGGGTCATTCTGCACAAACAATCAATTTGATAATTAACGATCCAAACCCGATTTTACATACAAGAAAGAAAATGGCTCTCGGTTGTGAAAACCCTTGTTATCTCAAGAAAGCTCAGAAAGAACAGAATGTGCTATATAATGGTAATATTATAAATGATGTGCATGATCCACCTGCTTGTTATGATTCGCATGAAACGATTGAGCTTACAAAAGAGAGTCGAAACAAAATGAGACAATTGAATAGAGAAATCAAACCGATTGATTATAAGGAAGCCAACAAACTTGCTGGTGTTCATCTTGTTAAAAAGGAGTCACCTTTGTTTTTCAAAAAACCAGTGGCTGCCTCAAAGTTTAAAGTTGTGTCAAAACACCTTTCTAACATCGAACAAATGTACTCTACCGACACTTCCGCAAGTGAAGCTAGAATACTTTTGGCCGATCTTAAAAGGAGAGTTGAAATGCTTCAAGATGTTGTGGCAACCAAAACTGATACTAAAATCAACGATTGGTTTTCAAGTTTTCAAACTGAACAGAAAAAGATGTTCGAAACAGAGATTACTGCCATTGTATCTGGCATACATGCAAGAGCAATTCATGTTGAGAACACAATTACCAAAGAAGTAACTGAATTTGTCAAGGACCACACATCCTTAGTACTTGAAGCTAATGAAAACATTGAAAAAATCAAAGTTTTGGAAAAAAAAAATGACACACTCTCTAAAGAAGCTCTTTCAACTGATATTATGTCCATTATTTATCAAATGTATTCTGTCGAAGATGATGAAAGAATTCGAGCCGAGACTTCCGAAATTGTTTCAAAATATGAAAATGCATTTGCAAAGATTGAAAAAGAAAATGTTACATATTTTAAACAACTAGATCGAAAAAAGGAAGAATGCAAGTATGACAAACTGTCGTATGAACGTTCTTTCAAAGAAATGCAAAAACAAATTGATCTTCTGAAGTCTCAGCTTGAATGTCAAAAAGGGAAGGGTGAAGAAATTATTCCAAAATCAAAAATGTCAATTTCACAATGTGCTCCTTCACCCCTGCCCAAAGATACTAGAAAAGAGAAAGTAGTTGTCGAAACACCAAATGTGATAGCACCTGGACTTTATAGGATTAGTACCACTATTGCTTCTACCTCTACATCTAAAATATATAGGGCGATAGACAAAAGTGTTAAGGAAAATCCAAAAGAGACTAGGAAAGCTAACACTGATTCAAAGGACAACAAGATAAATCCTAATGAGTGTGTCTTACCTTCTACAGGAGTAGAAAGTACCTCTAAGAGCAGCAGACCAAAGCCTAGGAGAAATACAAGGAATAGAGTCGCGCCTGCTTCTAAGAGTGAAACCAAGAATAAAACGAAAGAAGTAGAAGAACACCCTAGGATTTTATCGCTTTCCAAGAAGAAACTTATGTCATCTGAATGTAATGTTAAAGACAATATTTCTAGTGCATGTAATGAACCAGTTTGTTTAATGAACAAGAAATCTTTGTCTGAAAATG
The DNA here is from genome assembly GCA_021014915.2 of Artemisia tridentata subsp. tridentata. Classification (NCBI taxonomy): domain Eukaryota; kingdom Viridiplantae; phylum Streptophyta; class Magnoliopsida; order Asterales; family Asteraceae; genus Artemisia; species Artemisia tridentata. The sequence goes on along the minus strand of CP139507.1, from coordinate 15,233,727 downwards.
TGTGTGATGATATTGTTTCTAATGTTGTGCATGTGAATGATAAGCCTGCTAAGAAAGATGTTCCTTCAGAAAATACAGCTAAGACTAGATACATTCAAAGACTTATTGCAAAGTCTAGGAAAACAACTAGTAGTCTGCTGCCTAGGAACTATCTTAAGATGTGCGTATGGATTCCAACGGGTAGAGAATTCAGTCTAGAAAATGGTAAAATAAAAAAGGCTATGGAAGAACCAGTAAAAACCATCTATGATTGTATTTCCTCTGTTATCCCTAACCCCATGAAACCAAATGATAAACGGTTTCCAATTGCACAATCATCTGTTATTGGCAGGTTATCGAAATATGTCTTTGGATCGTCGACTCGGGTTGCTCCAAGCACATGACCGGGAATCTGAAGTTGCTGATCAACTTTGTATGGAAGTTCATGGGAACAGTTCGGTTTGGAAATGATCATGTAGCAGCTATTCTGGGTTATGGAGATCTATAGTTTGGGAATTTTTTAATCACTCGAGTTTACAATGTCGAAGGATTGGGACACAACCTGTTTTCTGTCGGACAATTTTGTGATGCAGATTTAGAGGTTGCATTTAGAAGGAATACATGTTTCGTTAGGAATTTGATTGGAGATGATCTCTTAACAGGAAATTGTGGCACCAATCTCTATGCTATCGACATAAACCAAATGGCCTCTTCATCACCTATTTGTCTTATGACAAGAGCCGACGATACTAAGTCCTGGTTGTGGCATAGACGCCTTTCCCATCTCAACTTTGACACAATTACAAAGCTTGCCAAAGACAACATCGTCACCGGTCTCCCTAAATTCAAATACACCAAAGAACACTTATGTCCATCATGTGAACAAGGAAAAAGCAAAAGAGCAACTTATAAACCTAAAACCGTTCCCAATTCAGTTGATAAGTTACATCTATTGCACATGGACTTATGTGGCCCAATGAGAGTTGAGAGTATCAATGGGAAGAAGTATATTCTTGTGATTGTCGATGATTACTCAAGATATACATGGGTAAGGTTTTTGAGATCAAAAGACGAAGCACCTGGAATCATCATCACCTTTCTGAAGCGAATTCAAGTTCTACTTCAAGCTCCAGTAAGGATTGTAAGAACTGACAATGGCACGGAATTTACTAATCAGGAGTTACGAACATATTTTGAAGAAACTGGAATTACTCACCAGACATCAGCAGTCAGAACTCCACAGCAGAATGGAGTAGTTGAAAGAAGAAATAGAACGCTTGTGGAAGCTACTCGCACTATGCTGATTTATTCCTGTGCACCGTTGTTTTTATGAGCTGATGCTGTTTCCACTGCCTGTTTTACTCAAAACCGATCCCTAATCCATCCAAGATTCAATAAAACCCCATACGAACTAGTGAACAACAGAAAACCCGATATCTCTTATCTTCATGTATTTGGCGCTTTGTGTTATCCTACAAATGACAGAGAGGATCTGGGGAAGCTGAAGGCTAAGGGTGATATTGGTATCTTCATTGGTTATTCAGATAACTCGAGGGCATTTAGGGTGTATAATAGAAGAACGAAAAGAGTAATGGAGACGATGAATGTGAAATTTGATGAGATTTCACAAATGGCTTCTGAGAGACTCGCTCTAGAACCCGCGCTTAACCCAATGGCTTCTAATCGTATAGGATTAGGACCCGCACCACAAAGTCAAACTTCTGGACACATCAGTTCAGAACTCACACCCCAAGGAGCTCAGTCAACTAACATTGATAAACCTACAAATCAAGAACTGGATAATTTCTTCGAGTTTATGTATGATGAATACTATGGTGGAGCTTCGATAGATGCATCACAACAACGTTCCGCTGCACCCGCTCAACAACAACCACCACCACCACTCCAAGATGCATCTACTACAATTGAAGCTGAAGCACCAACTCCCTCCACGTCAACATCATCTACATCTACTCCTGCCACTCCAGTAATTGAGATTGTTTTACCAAGAGTTGATGAGCAAACCCAAACAACACCAAATCAAGAAGAACCATACCAAAACGATGCTGTGTTAGAAGAAGAAGAACCATTTGAAAACCCATTTGCTACGGAATCTGCTGAATCTTCTTCTCGGTTATATGAACCATCAAACACGCATTCGTTAGATTCAAGGTACCCTTCAACGTTAAAGTGGACTAAAGACCATCCAATAGAACATGTCATTGGTGAACCTTCAAGGCCTGTACAGACGAGAAGACAACTTGCAACCGATTGTGATATGTGCATCTTCGCCTGCTCAGTCAGTTTAAAAGAGCCAAAGAACATTCTGGAAGCAATGTCAGACGATGCATGGATTGAAGCAATGCAGGAAGAACTTCTCCAATATCGACTTCATGACACTTGGGATTTAGTACCAAGACCTCTCGACAAACTTGTCATTGATCTTAAGTGGATATGGAAGAACAAAAAGGATGAAGAGATGACTGTAATTCGAAACAAAGCTCGTCTCGTGGCTAAGGGATTTAGACAGGAAGAGGGAATCGATTTTGATGAGTCATTCGCGCCAGTAGCTAGACTTGAAGCGGTCAGGATTTTCCTAGCATACGCGGCTCACAAGAACATCACGGTTTTTTAGATGGATATCAAGACGGCTTTCTTGAATGGAACTCTGAAGGAAGAGGTGTACGTGAGTCAGCCAGATGGATTCGTTGACAAAGATCATCCCGACTACGTCTACAAGCTCAAAAAGGCTATCTATGGTCTAAAACAAGCCCCAAGGGCATGGTACGATGAACTCTCATCTTTCTTGCTGTTAAATCATTTCACCAAAGGAACAATTGACCCGACCTTGTTTACCAAAAAGTTTAATGATGACATTTTGATTGTTCAGATTTACGTGGACGACATAATCTTTGGGTCCACTAATCCGAAACATTCAAAACTTTTTGCAAATCTCATGAAAAGTAAATTTAAAATGTCTATGATGGGCGAATTAAAATTCTTCCTTGGACTTCAAATCCATCAATCCCATCATGGCATTTTCATTAATCAAGCGAAATATACAATTGAGATTTTAAAGAAACATGAAATGGAAAATTGTGACTCTGTTGGTACTCCAATGGTCACCTCACCCAAAATTGGTGTTGACTTATATGGGAATCCCATTGATCCGAAGAAATATCGGAGCATGATTGGGTCTCTCATGTACTTAACTGCTAGCCGACCCGATATACAATTTGCTGTTTGTTTATTAGCACGGTTTCAGGCAAGGCCTACCGAACTTCACCTCAAAGAGGTTAAACGGATCTTCCGGTACCTTCGAAGAACCATTAACATGGGACTTTGGTATCTGAAGGATTCGGAGTTCAATCTAACAGCCTTTGCAGATGTTGATCATGCTGGTTGTCAAGTCACTGCAAAGAGTACATCCGGAGGAGCACAATTTCTGGGAGAGAAGCTAGTAGGCTGGTCATCAAGGAAACAAGACTGCACAGCGCTTTCAACCGCAGAAGCCGAGTATGTGTCTCTATCTGCGTGTTGTGCCCAAGTTCTATGGATGAGGACACAACTCACAGATTATGGCCACTCTTTCGACCGCATACCTATGTATTGCGACTCGAAAAGTGCCATAGCCATCTCGTGCAATCCAGTTCAGCACTCCAAGACCAAGCATATTAGAGTCCGCTACCACTTTATCAAGGAACACGTCGAAGAGGGTACTGTTGAATTGTTTTTCGTGAAGACTGAATACCAGCTCGCCGATCTATTTACTAAGGCCCTCCCAAAAGAGCGGTTTGAATACCTAGTTCGTCGAATTGGAATGCGAAGCCTAACTCCCGAAGAGTTAGAAAGTCTTCTCGAATCTTCTTGAATCATCTCAATGAAGCTTCGCATGTAAATATTTTTGATAAAAAAAAATATAAAATTTAAAAAACCAACAAAAGCAAAATATAAAAATATAAAATTTCAAAAAGACATAAAAAATATAAAATACAAAATTCAAAAATATTCTTCTCACGACATGTCTCTTGTATAAATCAATATTCTGTACGTACCTAGAAATGTCATTCAACAATGATACGGGCATGTACAGATGCTTGAGCGAGAGTTCATTTAAAACATTTTCTAAAACATGTCGTTCTCAAAACTTTCTTCTTTACGGCTTTCGTGCATTTCAGTACGAAACCCGCGCTACAATGATGACTTCTGATTATTTCTGATCAGGACTCGCATTGTTAATGGCAAAACAAAAACAAACCTTGAGCACATGATCAAGATTTTTCAAAAAGATTTTTCAAAATCTTTCTCAAATTTTGTGCTCAAGAGAACTCCCTCTATACCCTTAAATGATTTTTAAACTCAAATGTTTAAAAAAAAAATATGCTTTATTTAAAGGGGAGTATAAACTTTAAAATACAAAATGTTCCATCTTCATGCTAAACTCCGTCTCTCTCCAAAACGCTTTCATTTTAATCAAGTTAAAATCAAAAATATCTCTACATGCTATTTTTGAGGGGGAGAAAAAGTATAAGGGGAGAGGACGTGATTAAAATGTGATCAAAGTTCGTGGAATCTCAAAGTATGCTCAACAGACAGACTCAGTTCTAACCCTCGAATTGACGAAACTAAATGTCCGTTATCGAAAAGACTTGTCCAGGACGGGTAATAATTTCAAGCTGCTTCATCCAGTGATGTAAACGTGTCTCGCAAAGGACTTTTCTGAGTAAAATGTACCAATTCGAGAGATGATCATTGAATATGACCGGGACGGGTAATAATTTCAAGCTAGTCTAACTAGTGATGTAAGCGTGTCTCACGAAGGTCATGTTCATTGAAAGTCAATCAATTCAAAATGTGTGAACTCTACCCAACATGTGAAATTTTTGTTTAAAATGCATGAGCACATGTGAAGGGGGAGTATTTCAAAATTACAAAACTCTCGAAGTGTTAACCAAATGTGTTTCCTCATAAACACTTTGAGAGATTTTTTTCAAAGGTTTTATGGCAAATCTAGGATAGTCATGGAGTTATAAGGTGACTAAGGTTAGGAAAAACCGTCCTATGATCCGCCAGAGCCGGAGGGATCTACCCAAGGACAATTACAATAGATTAGAATTAGAAGTCCTTAGGTAAGATTGAAAAAAGGAGGAAATGAGAAAGGGAAAGAAAGGGTTAAAGAATTAAAAAGAAAAGTTTAATGAAAGGGTGAAAAGAAATAGCCCTCCGTTAAAACTTAGGGCAGAAACCGGGTCAATACATCTGCTATCGGTACTCACTAAGGTGATACTGATATTGAAGACAAGACGTCATGGACCCAGTGACGCAATTGCACCACCCCTCCTAGCCACTCAGATATCTCTTAAAAGATATTTGTTTCATTTCTCACGGAGAACACTACATAATCTATCGGCCTCTCACTCCGAGATGTGTTGATATTGAAAAGGTGGCACTCTGCTCCATGCCTCCGTCTACGAAAACCAAAACGCACATTATAGAGTCTAGAGCCATGAGATTCATCAAAATATCTCGTTAGGAACACTTCTATATGAATACCCTTGTGTTTACCAAAAAGGACACAAGGTGTACAAGAGTCTTAATGAGATCCAAGGATCTTGCCATTTATATCCTGATGGTTACGTGCTTCAAACGGTCTACAGTCGTAGGGTGATCTCTAGCGACTCACTGAATCGTGGGTGCACTTCGGTGTGTCCGTGTAAGCCCTCTCGGGGGTATCCGGTTTAGAACGACCTGGGGGAGATTAGAGAAAGTCTACACGCTATGCTGTTGACGATCTCGAAGTCCTAACCCATAAGCGTTGGATGATTATTACTAACGGTTTTATGTAGCTACCTATAAACATCCATCAACCATCATCCCATTCATCAATCATCTTCACCTCATCATACTCATACTTATGAAGAACATTCCTCATCAAAGCTCAAGTGTTAAAAGTTCAAGACAAGGAGATCAAGTTAACGACCAAGTGTAACAACAAAGTCAAGAGGCTAATCAAGATGTCAAGGACAAGTTCATATGTCATATGATGAAAGATTATGAGGAGATTGTTAGCATAAGGAGAAGAGGTATGAGTATGTTGGAGGACACGACGCATCATCACGAGAAGATTTTGATCAAGGCAAGAACATCCACCAAAGGACGATTACTTTTGAATATCACAATGCATGAAAGAACGTTGATTGAAGTTTATTCTGCAACGACACACAAGATAAAGACATTGAAGACAAAAGACCACTCACCGGAGCATCATTGAAATAACCATCCCTTAGGGGGAGATTGTTAGCTTTTGTATTTTATAGAAAAGTGATGGTCATTTGTATGAATATTTAAGTGTGTGTCGTGTAGCTTAAAACAAATATGTAAGGGCTTTGTGATGGACTTTGTAATGAAAGTATAAAGAATAATGCAAAAGCCCAAGTCCATCACATTGCCCAACCAAAGCCTTTTAGGGCAACAAAGGCTTCCATCACCTATAAACACACACACTCTCCACCTTATTTTGTGTGCCTCAAAGTCTTGTAAAAGTGAGAGTGTGTGTGTATGTGTGTGTTTTGTATCTTGTTCTCTCATGGTAATAGAAGCATACGACTAAGGTTTTACATCACACGATCCATACCATTCTTCTTATCATCTTTACTTATTGTTGAGTGTCACGGATATAGTATAGTTTTGTTTTGTTCGTAAGGTTTGATTAGTTGAGTGATTACAGATGACATACACAAGACCTGTGCAAAGTTTGGGAGTACCAAGAAAAGAAAACAAATGATCAACAATGAGGGTTTTCACCCAAAATTTGGATGCACCAAAACAAGGCCACGTACATAATTAAAACGAAACTTAAACGCGTACCCTAAATAAATATCACACTAACACAACACCTTGCACATTAATTTTCCCAACCATGATGTTGTGGGTTCAAGACTTGCTAAGAAAAATGGTCAAAGACAGTACCTTCGTTGTGCTTGTATATATGAGTCAAAGACCTGCCTTCCCCGAATAATATAGACTGCAAAAAACTCAATTCGTCTACAGATACATTTTTCAAAGCACATAGTAACACACATAAAATCAGAGCGTTTGGTTTTCTTAATTGACGGCCCACAGGGGCAATGTGAAAAGGGATTTTAGCCCACGGTTAGAATTACTTTATGGCCCAATAAACAAATCTCAACCAGCCCATAATCGAAAAACAGCAATTGACATATTTAATTCCTTCCATTCGTTTATTTATTTTCTTTCGACAATTTGTATATATTTAGCGATTTGGAGACTTTTGGAGCTAACGAATATCACCACAACAACGAAAAACGATTGTTATCCAGGTTAGGTTCCATTGCATTAATCATATGCTGAACGTTACTTAATGATTAATATTTTGGTTTACTTTAGTACCATGTCAAGGCTAAATCTATTGTGTGCTTGCGTAGAGGGTATAAAGTATAAACCCTGATTTTGGATGATTAAATTGGTTGGTCAGCAATATTATATAAGATTAAGAGTCGGGTTGTTTATATGCATGAATTGCAATCTGCAAGCTTAGCTTATTAAATAATTATGGCTTGATATAAAACATATGCTTGATCGAGTTGTTTGCTTGCACAATGGACAACGATTAGGTTAACACTCAGTAGCTTCTCTTTTATGCATGAACTAGGGTAATTCCATATATACCCAATCTAAACATCAAAATATCTCGTTCTTAATTCTAAGTGAGCACATCTCGGGTCTCCTAATCACATATCTAAGTCTCTTGCTTTATTAGTAGTTAATTCTAGTTAATTAGTTAATTTGGTGCCAAAAAAAAAAAAAAATAAAAAACAAAAAATAAAAAATCTAACTCGATCTTAACTATGTCTCATACATTATTTTACATATGATTGTCTATTATTACTCCCATTTTGTCAATCTTAAATTACAAAGGATGTTACATACCTGGACCTTTATAACAACCTTATAAAATGTTGGGTTTGCATTGTAATTCATATATTAACAGTGTTGAGATGATTATGAATTTGTGCGTTTATATTATCAGGGCAAAAGGATGACTTCCAAAAATAAAAGAAAGAATGAAGATAGGCTTAGCGACTTGCCTGAAGAGATTCTTACTCATGTACTATCTTTACTGCCATTGAACTTGGCAGTACGAACTAGCATTTTATCTAAAAGATGGAGATACGGTTGGATGTTGTTCTCTAATCTTGACTTTGATAATGATACCCCATATGAATCTGTGGACTGGGTCCTTGAGCTTCGCAAATCCAGAGTTGAAATCTTAGAGTTGCATTTTTTTAAGTGGCCGGTTCCAAAGCCAACCGTATCAAAGTGGATTAATGAAGCAATAAGGGGCTCAACTGATCGAACAAGCCGAGAGCTTGAGAGTGGCAAATGGTCTATATTTGTTAGAAGTAGTAGATCAATCAATGGTTAAAATGTTATCGAAAGATTTCATGATGTATTTTGTATATATTTCGGCTCATAATACAAAGTTTCAATCGTACTATATACATATGCGGTGTGCGTTGATAGTTTTGATAATGAACTTTTACATGAATGGCACTAATGGTTTCTATCATATTTTATTTAGAGCTAATTATCAAAATGGTATAAAAAGTTAAGTTTTTTAAAAAAAATGTACAAAAATAATGCTCATTCCCAAAATGGTTATGTGCGAATGTGTGAATCCACAAATATGTTGACACATGTCCAGACATAAAGTACTTTCACCCGACCATTATACCTCATGTGCCATTTGACTTTTTTAAACAAATGTGCGAACGATGATGTGCGAATTGCGGCTGATGTGCGAACGGCTAATGTGCGAATTGCGGCTAATTGCCGTCATTCGCACATTTGTTTAAAAAGTCAAATGGTAGCCGTCATTCGCATATTCGTCGTTCGCACCTCCGACTGTAGTTGCAAATGATTGGTGTTGTACTTATTGTCTGGACACGTGTCAACATATTGGTGGAGTCGCACATTCGCACATGACTTTTTTGACAATGGGCATTATTTTTGTACTTTTTTTTTAAAAAAGTTAAATTTTTATACTGTTTTGAGAATTGAATCTTTTATTTTTACATAACATCAGATACAAGATACTTTTATGAAGGACAAAAGGCTTATGCTGTTATCATAATTATTTTACCCACCTTTCAATCTAAAGAAAAGCAAAAGTTTGGACACTTTAACAAATCAATCAAGTCCGAACCCAATCGCTTGATGTAGAATGTGACTTGCTCTGGGGTCGTAAAGAAAGAAACGGAATGTTCAGTGAACATTTCATTAACTGTTCAGTAATAATTTCATTTATGTTCGTCTATTTATTAAATGAAAAACATGAACAACATTTTGCGTTCATTTAGTTAAATGAACGAACATGAATAAACGTCTTATCCATTCATTTATGTTCATGAATGCCCGATTATACATTCTTTAATGTTCTTTTATTTATTTATGTTTTTTATCGTATCTTTTTATTATATGCTTTTATATTTGGTTTACTTAAACAAAAACAACACTTATAAAACTGTATGTTTATTTTTCTAAGTTCATTTATGTTCATTTTTCTAAGTTCATTTATGTTCATTTGGTGGCTCAATGAACGACACAGACACGAACTAACTTATTTTCTTAATAAGCGAACATGAACGATAAAACTTGTCCATTAAAGAGACCGAGTTCATTTATTTTTGTCTAAAATTAAACGAACGTGCGGAAAATTAGAAGGGGGGTTGAATAATTTTACCGGTTTTTAAAGCTTTACTTATGAAAAACTTTGATTCGATTGTTTTGTGAAACCAATCAACACCAATATGAACAATAAACAGTACTATCTAATATAAACAATAAATATAAAGAAAAGATATGAAAAGATCAAACCGGGACAGTGATTTATAGTGGTTCGGTCACGAAGCTCTTCTTCGCCCAACTCCACTCCCCGAGTACCAAACTCGAGAGTTCTAAGCATTATGTCAACAAAGCTCCCTTCAGGCGGAGAAAACCGTACAACGTCGCTTATCCTTATTTCCGACGCTAAAGTAAATATCGAGTATTAATCTTAGCTAGTACCAATCTACCACGATCCACACGATCATTACTAATTCACACAATCAACACACTTGACTCGATCTACCCGATCTACCCTTGATCCACTTGATCAACACACAAGCCCACAAGCTACAAGAGATCTCCAAGATCTCGACAAGATCACAATGATCTATTCTCACAAACTGCACAAAAGAAAATGATCTTGATGTATGCTAGGATAGAACAAGTATGCAATAATGTGTTACAAGTGCACTAACTATAACTACAACACTTTGTATCTTCTTGATACTTTGTGTTCTTCTCTTGCACTAGTAGAGGAATGAAGGTGATCACTTGGTTGGATGATTGAATCACTCTTAAACAAAAGAAAACTAAACTAAATGATCAAAGGAGAGAAGAAGTGATAAGAGTTTTAAACTCAGAAAGCTGAGTGTGAAAAATGATGCCAAAAAACTGTGAAAATGGCTGGTATTTATAGGCAAAAGAAATTTGCCCGTTATAGGGACACGGTACCACTAAATACCACAGTGTACCACTAAATTTAGTGGTACAGTGGTACCATGCCAGACAAGGACGCTCCAATTTCTGTTTTTAGTGGTGAAAGTTTATTTGGGTAAGTTTGGAGCTGATTTTAGGGGGGGGGGGATCGCTGTTATGATTTTTAAACTTATTTTTTCAATAAAACATTATTTTATAATTCAAAAATAACTTGTAAGGTATATTTTTGAATTTTTTTTTTATCACATTAAAAAATGTTTTATCATATTAAAAATGTTTTGGGAGTTACTTTACCCGGGGTTTTTTTTTTTTTTTTTTTTTTTTTTTTTTTTTGTTCTAAATATATGATGACATACACAAGATGTAAAACCCGAAAAATCTAAAACATGTAAAAAGACTAAAATGCCCCTATAATCTAAAACTTTGACATAACAAGTCCTTAACGCACCGAATTCATCCCGAATCTTGAAAAACCAATAACATATGAAACCAAATGATCATGAGCTACTTATAACACCTTAAAAAGTTACTTGGACCCTTTTAAACACCCTCTAGCCGAATATTACATTAAGTGTACAAGTATATAATATTTTGAATTTTAAGGAACAAATAAAATTGGAAGATTATAAATCAAATCATAAAGATTGATCCTATCCTCCATTGAGCCGAAAATTTGGCCCATTCCCTTCCCATAAACTCGGCATTCCCATAATATATGCATCTTATCATTTTTTTTCTTCTCCACAAAAACACCGGACATTAAAAACTCCTCAAGAAAAACCCTAAACACAAAGTTCCTGCTGCCTCTTTTTTTTTTCCTTGTTGCTGTCGAGCCATAAACACCACCAAAGGAGGCTTAATCTTGATCCTAATTGGTGTCTCATCCATTCTAAGGTAACCATGTAATCCATACTATGATCCATTTGAATTTATGAATCAAAAACTAATCAAACTTGTCTTGTTCTTATCCTTTTTTTTCCTGCTGCTGTTCGATCAAAAGAAAAGGGAGAAACCATTCGTGTGGTGTTTTGACCTCTTGTTACCCGTGTTCTTCGTGGTCTACGAGGGTATTGTATCTCTTTTACTCAATCTTTGTTCAAGTTCTTGTGTTTAATCGAATGAAAAATCACATAACATGTCACATGAAATAATAAAAAGAAAACCCTAAAAACTAATATATATGAATCGACCAGGAGCTATGTAATGGATTTAAATCGTTTTGAATATGTTAAGACCTGTATTAATCAACCTAAATATGTTATGGACTCACCTAAAATCGTTTGGTGTCAAGAACAAATGAACGGGATGAAGAAAACCCTAAGTATATACATGATTCTGTGATAACTGCTACTGATCTGGAACTTTGCTCGACTTTAACCGGTTGTAAATAAATGATGGGGACGGGTATTGGGATGGTTTTCGAGTCTAAAACTAAGTTCAATGAAAGAGCTACCTGGAAAAATTTAGTTTGTAATTTTTGGAGGCCTGGAAGGCATCTTTTTGATTTTTGTAAAATTATGTGTCTGATCGGATTTGTGAAGTCTGGGAAAACAGTCCGGGTTTTTCATTTATCATTTTAAAACAATAACGAATTAGGACATTTCCTTTGAACTGAGTAATATAACACATGTTAGCTAATTACTGGAATTTTTGTAGAATTTTATAAATTTTCTAGACTGGGTAAGCAGATGGATAATGGTCGGGTGTTTTTAATTGATCCGGTTCTGGAACAGGTTGGGGAAAAGGATTTTTAATTCGTACCTAGACAACTTAATAAAATCTGGAAAAATTATCTAAAATACTCAAGACCCTGGGGAACGTCTGTAAATTTTTATAGAAATTATTTCGAAGATTTAATATGATTTATAAATTATGTAAAACGGGTCCAGATGATACTTAAAAACTGTCAAGACATGTAAAAGGTTGTAAATTATTATTTTCCAAAACTAAAGGTTATAAATGGTAAATCATGAAACTTGAGGATGATTCGAGTAATAAATCATATTTAAAGGGGTTTTGTGTCATCTTGATAATTAAAGGACCTAATATGTAATTATTAAAAAATAAAAGATGGAAACATAAGTAAAGGAACCAAATATGTAAAAGTATTAATTTGGAGGACTTATCTTGTAAATTATACATGATGGAAGGTTAAACCGTACAACATATAAAGATGAGGATACATTATGTGATTTGGAAAACTAAGGGGCTTATTATGTATATATGAATATCATGGGGACTTAAAGTGTAACTTCCTTAATTTAAAGGACCAAAAGTGTAATTAGGGATTATCAAGGGTAAAAGTGTAACTTGGATAATGGATCATAACTTAACCAAATGAGACTTTGGGAAATATTACTAATTTCGGGAACCTTCTAAATAAGGAAACTTTCTAAAAGTGGAAACTTGCTAAATATGGAAACCTGCCTAAATTGAAAAGTTACTTAAAATGGAAAAGTGTTGTAATACTTCTCTACCCCTCTAGGTGTGAAGAAGGAGAGGAACTGAGTCCATTCCATCTTATTCATTGTGATTTGTGCTTTGCATTGGTATAAGGTACAGATATTCTGCTTCTTGAATGAGGAGCCTTCGCTCTCACTTTTATTATATTAGGGTTTCCCATGCCATTGCTATGCTTCCCTACACTATGATTATGGACCTTTGATATATGAACCTTTTAGTATTTGGGACCCTTTGGCATTGAACTTTGGATTTTGAACCTTTGACATTGTGAACCCTTCTGATATGAACCTTTGATATGAACCTTGAGCTTTTGAACCTTTTGACACTTGGGCTATGACATGTGAACCTTTGCTTTGCTATGACTTTGACCCTACTTCAGTTTGATACCCGAGCCAAAATTTGTTCCCTAGCCATGAAGGTAACATGGCCGTGTCTGTGATGCACCACTGACATGACTCGTGTGTGGTTCGAGTGATTAGCCACACCGTCCCCATTGTGATTATGATATGCGCGCTTTATATTATTATGGCCAATGTGATTTATGTGGGGGGCGTATGGATGCATCCTAGGTTCGTTTGTGATATGTGATATGATATGTGATGTGGTGACTGATGATGGGTGCAATCCACGTCTTTCACAAAATGTGGGAGCTAGCTACTCCAATTGATACATGAGGACACCCCTTATATTATCAGCTCATTTGAGAGGCATCCCCTCTATGTGATTATGATACGATATGTGATGTGATATGTGATGTGGGCTCGTGGTGGATGACTGTCCTAGACCTTACTCATTGTACCTTATTCATTTCCTATTTCATTTGACTTATATATTTGTTTGTTTCATTTCCGTTTATATTATATCTGTTCACTGGGCTTTTTAAGCTCAGCCGCGTTTCTTTTCCCGCGGCAGGTTTTAGTTGGAAGCTGGGTAAGAGTGAAGAGACTTTTGGACCTAGAAGACTTTGAGTAGAAGCTATTAGAAGGATTGTACTTATAGATTTAGTATTTAGTTTTGAATTCTCCTTTGTAACCCTTTGTATTTCAAGATTTCCTTTGTAAACTTGAGAATCTTTGTATTACTATTGATTGTATGCTTTGTTTAATCTGATGTGAAACCATTAGTGTGATACTTTTACCCTTGCCGGGTTGGGGTGTTACACAAGACAAGACCTGTGCAAAGTTTGGGAGTACCAAGAAAAGAAAACAAATGATCAACAGTGAGGGTTTTCACCCAAAATTTGGATGCACCAAAACAAGGCCACGTAAATAATTAAAACGAAACTTAAACGCGTACCCTAAATAAATATCACACTAACACAACACCTTGCACATTAATTTTCCCAACCATGATGTTGTGGGTTCAAGACTTGCTAAGAAAAATGGTCAAAGACAGTACCTTCGTTGCGCTTGTATATATGAGTCAAAGACCTGCCTTCCCCGAATAACATCGACTGCAAAAAACTCAATTCGTCTACATATACATTTTTCAAAGCACACAGTAACACACCTAAAATCAGAGCGTTTGGTTTTCTTAATTGACGGCCCACAAGGGCAATGTGAAAAGGGATTTTAGCCCACGGTTAGAATTACTTTTATGGCCCAATAAACAAATCTCAACCAGCACATAATCGACAAACAGCAATTGACATATTTAATTCCTTCCATTCGTTTATTTATTTTCTATCGACAGTTTGTATATACTTAGCAATTTAGAGACTTTTGGAGCTATAGAATATCACCACAACAACGAAAAACGATTGTTATCTAGTTTACTTTGTATATACTTAGCAATTTGAACGTTACTTAATGATTAATATTTTGGTTTACTTTGGATGATTAAATTGATTGGTCAGCAATATTATATAAGATTTAGAGTCGGGTTGTTTATATGCATAAATAGTAATCTGCAAGCTTAGCTTATTAAATAATTATGGCTTGTTATAAAACATATGCTTGATCGAGTTGTTTGCTTGCACAATGGACAACGATTAGGTTAACACTCAGTAGCTTCTCTTTGATGCACGAACTAGGATAATTCCATATATACCCAATCTAAACATCAAAATATCTCGTTCTTAATTAAACTCATCTATGATTAAGGAGAAATAATTCTAAGTGAACACATCTCGGGTCTCCTAATCACATATCTAAGTCTCTTGCTTTATTAGTTAATTCTAGTTAATTAGTTAATTTGGTGCAAAAAATTTTTTTTTTTTCTAACTCGATCTTAACTAAGTCTTATACATTATTTTACATATGATTGTCTATTCTTACCCCCATTTTGTCAATCTTAAATTACAAAGGATGTTACATACCAGGACCTTTATAACAACCTTATAAAATGTTGGGTTTGCATTGTAATTCATATATTAACAGTGTTGAGATGGTTATGAATTTGTGCGTTTATATTATCAGGGCAAAAAGATGGAGATACAGTTGGATGTTGGTCTCTAATCTTGACTTTGATAATGTTACCCCATATGAATCTGTGGACCAGGTCCTTGAGCTTCGCAAATCCAGAGTTGAAATCTTACGGTTGCATTTTTTTAAGTGGCCGGTTCCAAAGCCAACCGTATCAAAGTGGATTAATGGAGCACTAAGGTTAAATGTCAGTGAGCTCGACATACTAGTTAAACAAGTTGATTTGCCTTTGAGTTTGTTCAATTGCAACACTACCACAAAAATTGGTTTTTAGACCGGTTATAAAGCATTTTTAATGGCGCATGAGTTGCATTAAATTTATACTACATGAATGTTGCATAAAATAATTGTTTTCATAATTCATTTAGAAAATACCTTACTTCCACGGGTCAATGAACCTAACAATGCATTTCAGATACCATATAAGGACGATTTACGCAAACATTCCTATAAATATAGAAAAAATATTCAAGTTAGCCTTCATTTATACACAACAACAAATTTATATATATAAACACACAAATAGAGATTTATAAAAGTATAACATTTTTTATGAAAAAATTGACATAAATAATCATAAAAATCTTAGTTAGTATTAATATAAATGTATAAGAAATGATACGTACCTTTTAATTGTTGTTAATGAGGAAAAGTATGGTAATTATAAGAAAATTTATGATATTTTTCGAGTGTATTAAATGCAAGATTGAGGTGGTTTTGTAGTATTAATATCATATCTCGTTTTGTAGCCGTTGGGAAGTTTTTTTTTAAAAATCATTTAGACCGGTGCATATTAAAGGAACCGGTCTAAATACTCGGATTATATAGACCGGTGGAAAATAAACAAACCGGTTTAAATAAGTTTTTTTGGACCGGTGTTTTAAATATCAACCGGTCTAAATGTCTTTTAACATTTAGACCGGTGTCTTCTATTTGCACCGGTGTAAATAACTCTTGGCGGGGTAAAATTCTCATTTAGACCTGCATTTTTTTTTAAGGGTCTAAATAAGAGGGTATAAAAGCCAGTTTTTATAGTAGTGCAAGACACTCACAACCATTCGATCAACGTTTCAATCACGAGATAAGGCGTTGTGGGCGTGTCCATCTCTAGTCAGTCTCCCTTGTCTCAAAACTCTTGATATTGTTGTTTATTCCAACCCTTTAGACAACGCATTTAAACTCATTCATGGTTGCCCGATACTTGAAAACCTATCTCTAGAAATAACGAGCCGTGAATCTGAAGAAAACTACTATTTTGAGATACCTACTTTGAAGCAATTGACATTAACAATCTTACGATCCATAGAAACTAACAACAAAGTTGTTCTAAACGTTCCTAATCTTGAATACCTCTCTATATTAGGCAGGGTTGGTTGCACTCGCTTTTCGTAATAAACGATTTGTCCTCTTTGGTTGAGGCAAAAGTTTCATGCTCTATAAAAAATGGTGATTATTTGTGGTTGGAGATTCTAAAAGGAATAAGAAGAGCCAAATGCCTTTCTTTAGATATCGGTGTAAGTTTCTTTTATTTATGTACAACTTGCATTTACTTTGTGATTTTTAATTTACTACAGTACTCAACTTTTGAATTCATCAACCCATTAAATTCATCTTTACCCGGGTTTCCAAATGTAAAGCAATTGAAGTTAAGGGGTTTTTTTAGTCGTGCAAGCTTGCTGGTCCCTAAATTTCTTGAAAGATTTTCAGAGTTGGAACATTTATGCATTAACGAGGTATTTGGATTTTTTTTATTTTTTTTCCTTTTAAGTTTCTACTAATCTTTAGTATTCTTGTTTAGTGACGTGCTTTTTTGTCTGTGCTGTTTGTACTAAAAGGCAGAGCTATATGGAGATTGCTTGAGTGAAGAGGTACAGTCAGTTCCTAGTTGTATACTTAGAAACCTTAAAACCATAAAACTAACTAATTCGGCAAGGAAAGTGGGTGTTTTAAAGTTCCTTAAGTTCATGTTGGCTAATTCAAAAGTTTTGAAGTCGCTAACAGTTGAATTTCATCATCGAGTATTCCCAAATACAGAAGGCGCGTTGAGACGATATATTTTAAGGCTTCCAAGGGCTTCAAAGGATTGTGAGCTTCATTTTGTTAGAGAAATGACCTCGTGTGTCGCAACTCCTTGGTATTTCTGAAAATTAAACTTCATCTTTTAATTTTTGCTGTAAATTGTGATGTGTGGTGGACATTCATATGAACATTATATGCCGACATTTGACATTATGTAAAAATTGCATCTATTGTGCAATATAATTTGATTTTTCGATTCATTGTTTTTATGTTGTTGTGTATACTTGAGCGGTTGTTGGATGTTTGTCTACAAAGTGATTGATGTGGCATTGCAAGAATCAAGACTATAATCGTGTATATTTAGCCGTACAATCAGAGATAAGATCATAAGATGATTGAGTACAATGTTGGATTCATATCAATGACAATTTGCAGTTTTGTTTAGTTATCAAAATGTCTGCTCCATGAGCCCCCATGAAGAACTCTCACCTGAAATTTGAAAATGCACTGAAACAAGCCATTAAATTAAAGCCTAAGGCCTACCGAAACAAGAATTTATAGTTACCTCGTTGAACACCACCTAACTATCTAATTTTTAACTAAGATGCCTTAGGTATCGATTAATATTGGAATTCTAATCCTAATCGTCTTCATCAGAAAGCTCCGATCCCTCGTTGATTTAGAGATAGCAGCTCTTGTGGTAAAGTTAATTAAATAATCCCATGAGATTAACACGAATACCAAGCACCATCCTTTTTAGCTAAATTGGTTCCAATTAATGTGCACATTTACATCCATCTCCACCGGCCCAAAAACATCAACAAATGCTTCACTTGACCTACGAAAGTTAGAGGCCCAATATTCAACTAACCCATCTTCTGTTTGCTATTTTTTTGTATTTTGTAGGTCAAAACAACTCTCAAGCAGCCCACAAATTATTAAAAGGAACAAACGATCATTGTTATCCAGGTTATATTCTACTGCATAGATAATTTGTTGACGTAACTCAACAACACTTCTGTTTACTTTTCTTACCATGTCAGGCTTAACGCGTGATTAAATTGGTTGATCGGCAGAGTTATGTAGAGTTTAGATGATTGTTTGTTTAACTGCAGACCTATTTAGTGCAGAAAACTTTTCGCAGCTCTTAATTAAACCTTCAATTATTTTACATATGTTTGTCTATTCATAATGTCACTGTCTTGTTAATGTTAAACTATAAAAAATGTTACATGCTGACACCTTTATAACAACCTCATAAAATGTGGATTTGCACTGGATGTCATATATGAGAAGTGTTGAGATGAATATAAATATGTGTGTTTATATTATCAGGGATAGAAGATGATTTCCAAAAAAGAAAGAAAGAATGACGACAGGATTAGCAACTTGCCTGAAGAGATTCTTACACATGTACTATCTTAATTTAGTGCCATTAAAATTAGCAGTACGAATTCAACTAGCATTTTATCTAAAAGATGGAGATACAGTTGGATGTTGGTCTCTAATCTTGACTTTGATAATGATACCCCATATGAATCTGTGGACCAGGTCCTTGAGCTTCGCAAATCCAAAGTTGAAATCTTACAGTTGCATTTTTTTAGGTGGCCGGTTCCAAAGCCAACTGTATCAAAGTGGATCAATGAAGCAATAATTAAGGTTAAATGTCAGTGAGCTCGACATATATATACTAGTTAGACAAGTTGATTTGCCTTTGAGTTTGTTCACTTGCAAGACACTCACAACCTTTAGATTAACGTTCAATCACGAGATAAGGCGTTGTGGGCGTGTCCATCTCTAGTCAGTCTCCCTTGTCTAAAAACTCTTGATATTGTTGTTTATTCCAAACCTTTAGAAAACGCATTTAAACTCATCCATGGTTGCCCAACACTTGAAAACTTATCTTTAGAAATAACGAGGTGTGAATCTGAAGAAAACTACTATTTCGATATACCTACCTTGAAGCGATTGACATTATCAATTTTACGATCCATAAAAACTAACAACAAAGTTGTTTTAAATGTTCCTAATCTTGAATACCTCTCTATTAGCTAGGGAGACTTGGTTGCGCCCTCTTTTCGTGATAAAAGATTTGTCCTCATTGGTCGAGGCAAAAGCATCATGCGATATAAAAAATGATGGTTACTGGTGGTTTGAGATTCTAAAAATAAGAGCCAAATGCCTTTCTTTAAATAGATATAATGTCGGTGTAAGTTTCTTTTCTTTATGTACAACTTACATTTAGTTTATAATTTATTAATCTGGTTCGTTCATTAAACAACAGTACTATTCATTCCGATTCATCAACCCATCAAGTTCATCTTTGCCCGAGTTTCCAAATGTGAAGCAATTGGAGTTGAGGGGTTTTAATGACCGTGCATGGTGGCTAGTCCCTAGATTTCTTGAAAGATGTCCTGAGTTGAAACATTTTATCATTCACGAGGTATACTTATACCATTTTGGTATTTTTAAATCTATACTAAAATTTTAAACTCTCGGTGAATGATGTGTTTTTTCTGTGAATTGCCCAAATGAAGAGCCAGGGTCAGTTCCCAGTTGTATGCTTGCAAACCTTAAAACCATAAAAGTAACTAATACAAGGGGGAACGCAAGTGTATTAAAGTTCCTCAAGTTCATGTTGTCTAATTCAAAAGTTTTGAAGACTCTAACAGTCACGTTTCATAAAAGCTTATCCCTTAATGATGAAGGCGCGTTGAGTCAAGTTATATCTAGGCTTCCAAAGGCTTCAGAAGATTGCGAGTTTCATTTTGAGGGGAAATGGCCTCATGCAACAACTCCTTGGTATTTCTGAAAATAAAATTGCATCTTTTACGCAGTGGCTTTGTGAAGTGTGGTTTTTTTTATCACCATATGTATACGGTCAACATTATGTGAAAACTGCATCCATGATGCATGGAATTTGATTTTTATCTCATTGCTTTTTGTTGTTGTGTATACTTGAGCGGTTGTTGAACGTTTGTTTGCAAAGTGATTGATGCGGCTTAGCAAGAATCAAGACTAAAACCATGTAACTTAACACTAGCTAGAATCTGATAAGATAATTGAGTATAATTAAAATTAATGAGCAGTTGAGAACTGCATGAAGAACTTTCATCCCATATTTGATGATACACCAAGACCACGAAAAGAACCCAAACGCCCTGCCAGAAAGACATAAAACTAACACAACACCTCGGCAGACACCTTGTTTGATTCACCCCGCAACTTGTGTGTTTAATGTGACTAAATGATCCCATAAACCCATCATTTTTACTTTTTAACTAAAATTAGCACCAAATTAAGTACAGAGTTCCAACTTGAACTAATTCCTCTTATATCAACAGATGCTTCACTGAACCTACAAAATTAGAGACCCAGTAATTTAACTGACCCATGTCATTGCTCGATGCTCACAATTTTATTTTGCTACCAAAATAGATTTCGAGGTAATGAATCCATATTTTTTTTAATGCAGTTTGTGTATTTTGCTGAGTTATGTTAAAGAAAAAAAAATTCCCTATGTGTGCTGAAATTACTTTTGGCACAACTAATAAATTTGGGTATTTTGCGAGTTATGTTTAAGAAAAAAGAAACATTTTTTTTTAACCATGATTTCTGACTTTTTGGCCGACTAATCCACGGGGTGAACCCACCGCCACACAGATTCAAACCTGTTAAAGCCCTCCCTTTATAGGAGGTTGGCGTGGTCACTTAAAGTTGTTTGCACCTACCAGGAATTAAACTTGAGGCCTCACACATTTTAGAGTGATAGGCACCAGGGCCATCTTTGAGGTTGTGCAAGGTGAGCGACCGCTCAGGGCCCCAAAAGTTTTAAGGGCCTCAAAATTTGTCCCGTTAATAATTATATGTATATGTACACATATTTTTCATGAAGAAAAAAGTATTTAGATGAGAAAATATCTTAAACGAGTAATATGTTAGAACGTTTAGATAACTAATTGCGTTATATCTTATAAACGGTGACACTTTATATATAGCATCCCTTATCGAAATGGCTCTTTATTTAATTTTGTCCAGGGCCCTCAAATTTTTTATAAATTCATGGGACGCCATGATAGTCACAAGCCCTTTTGAAACTAGGTCACCTTTAAGTGGTTAGCTTTTGATACATATAGATATGAGTTGAGTTATTTTAAAAACCATACATCTCTCACATACCAAGGGACAAATATGGACCCTTGATTTAACTTTGATCAATGGCTGAGATCAAAACATTTGCCACTTAAAAAAAACACGGAGGGGCAATTACGTAAAATCACATCACCAAAATAACAACACCATCCGTCTCATTTCATTTCATTTACGCTCTCACATAACACACACTAAAAAACACACACAACACACACAAAATAACCGTTCAATATCCAAGCCCTAATTGCTCACCGGAAACACAAGATCTAACCGGAAAAATGGCAGAAAGTGACGACGATCATATTGTTCTGAAACCCTACCAACCTACGGCTAAAAAGAAGGATACAAAAACTGCTAAAAAACCGATTTCAGGTATACTCATACGATTTAAACAACTATTTTACTATCTCTTACTATCATATATGATTGAAATATTCATGCGTACTGTGTATAGAGATTATTTTGAAGATGTTATGAATTTAAACTGATTATTGAATGTTTATGCAAGTTATTGTGATTTTGTGAAGAAATAGTAAACTAGAAATTAGGTTTTTAAAGTTAATAATTAGATTAAGTAGAAGTTGAAATAAAAAAAGACACAATAGAAGAATTTATTGAAGGCGACTTATGCGTTCGGCTTAGCCGCAGAAGACGCCTTCGGCTTCGCAAAAGGCATTGGTTGCGGCTAAGCCGCATCAAACGCCTTCGGCTTCGCCGAAGGCATTTGATGCGGCTTAGCCGCAGAAGATGCTTTCGGCTTCGCCGAAGGCGTCTGATGCGGCTTAGCTGCAAAAGATGCCTTCGGCTTGGCAAAAGGCATTGGTTGCAGCCAAGCCACAGAAGATGCATTCGGCTTTGCCGAAGGCATCTGATGCAGCTTAGCCGCAAAAGATGTGTTTGGCTTAGATACGGCTAAGCATTTTGCTAAGCAGCATCATATATGCTGCCGCTAAGCCTTTGGCTTCAGCTTACTGTTGTAGAAACATAATTTGTAATTTTGTTTGCATTGAAATCAGTATCATATATGATATAGAAAAATATTCAGTTATAGATATTTTCAGTTAATATATGTTCACTTGTCTTAACTGCAGTGATAGACTTCGGCTTTGCCGAAGGCTATCGATGCAGCTAAGCCTTCGAAAAAAAACTTATGATGTATGTTAATTGGTCTGCTTGAACATAATAACTAAAAATACGTGTTTTAAAAATGTACATAAAGGTAAAGCAAAGGAAACTGATGATGTTGAACAAGTAATAACAACATTGCCGTTCTTAAAGCCATCCACAAAAGGAAGACAAGTTGCAAAAGGTATATTTTAAATGCTTTATCATATATGATATTTCATATTTTTTTTCAAATAATTTGTTTTATCACATATGATACTTGTTTTTCTTTGTATTTGTTATTGGTTTATCACATGTGATAAAATTTGAATTTTTTTTTTGCAGTACATATAGAAGGTGTTGATGACATGGAAAAAGAACCGGAGGAAGATGATAACAACAAAAATAAGCAAGAGCCAAAAAAGCGATATGTCAAGACAAAGTGTATGACAAGAGGGCGTGCAAAGAAAACAAAAAAAGAAGCCGCAAAGCCTGCTACTTCTTCTAAGAGATTGAGAAGACAAAGCACTAAAAAAACAATTGAAGAAGCAGAAAGTAGTCAAGAGCGTGAAGAGGAGGAGGAGGAAGGAAGTGAAACAGAGGAGAAAGTGAAAAAGGAAACAAAAAAGAGAAAAATAGAAATTAAAGAAAAAGAAGATGATACAGAGGAGGAGGACGAGGATGAGGAGGAACGCAAGGTTAACACGGTGAAAAAAGAGAACCCGACAAAACAAAAACAAAAAAAAGCAACCAAAAAGGTGATATATCCAACCTGCATTACAAGGTCATCACCAAAAGCTATGTTTGATGCCATGGCTGGTTTAACAGAAATGAGAAAAAAATGTCTGAAAGATATTGGTTTTGAGAGATTCATAAACTTCCCGATAACTGAACTTCCGAGTGCTTTGATATACGACATGGTTGATAAATTCCATCCACCAAGCATGGAATTAAGATTAGAGAAAGGTTCTATAAAGGTAACAAGACAAAAAATTAATGATATGCTTGGTGTGCCAATGGGAACAAAGAAATTGGAAGAGCTAGAAGAAAGAGATCATGATGATCCTTTCATCAAAGAATGGGAAAACCAATACTCTCAAGTAAAAAAAATCACACCAGCTGCAATATCAAATGAGATATCTAGCACATCCGATGCTGATTTTATCTTCAAAATAAACTTCTTGACACTGTTTGCTAGCACCATGGGGACGATAGACAATGGTGGAAAGGTGTTTAAGACAGTGTTAAAACATGTCAAAGAAAGTGATGAAATTTCGGATATTGACTGGTGTGGATACATAATGGATTGCTTACAAACAAGTAAGAATAATTGGGCAAAGGTGAAGATAGGCGACTACTATTATGGGCCAGCAACCTTCTTATGTGTAAGTTGTTTTACATGTTTATATACATTTATCAAATGTGATTCAATACTATACAAATATTACAATCTAACACAAATTTATTTATTGTATGAAAAAGCTGTTCTACTTGGACTCAACAAACTTCCCAGCATTTCAAGTTATGCGTCATCGTCCAGCAATGAGAAGCTGGAACACTCAGGCGATGAGGAAGAGGATAGGAATGGAAATGAAGGAAGAATGCTTGGGGAAGCTTGATCATCATGAAGAATTTGATCCAGACGAAGAGCACACTGGTCTGAATTTATACAAGGGAAATGATGTGTACAATGAACCATTGCCTCCCAAGAGACCAGAAACTAGAGAGGTTACTTTTACCTTCTATTTTGATTGCTATATAAATTGATTGTGTTATAAATTGCAGCATAGCCTTCGGCTATAGCCGAAGGCTATGCCTGCGGCTTAGCCACAGTCATTGCCTTTGGCTAAAGCCAAAGGCATTGCCTGTGGCTAAGCCTTTGAAAAATCATATATGATTTTAAATAAGATTTAAATTTCTTTGAAAAATCATATATGATAATTTTGAAAATCATATATGATACTTCAAATGATTTTGTAAAATAGAAAATATCACATATGATTTTAAATATAGATTAAAAAACTAATACATATTACTAATTTTACAGGAGTTCTATGAAAAAATAGAAGAGAAGTTTGAAATCATATCAAATGAAAAGAAAGAACTATCTGAGACGATGAGGGAGGGTATGATGAAGTTCAAAGGAGACAAGCAGTTGTTCAGCTTATGTAAAAGATACAAAACAATGTTCAATGTCCTAGATTTTGATATTGATGAAGGAAAAGAAAATAATAGTGAAGAAAGCGACAGTAATGATGGAGACACTGATGATGACAGTGATGATGGAAGCGATGATGGAAGTGATAATGGAAGTGATGATGAGGATGAAAAAGATAAGGAAAATAAGACTAAAGATAAGGAACAAAAGAATGGGAAAGATGATACAGATGAAAGTGGGAGTGAAGAAGAGACTGGAAGTGACGAAGAGAATGAAAGTGGGATTGAAAATGAAGAACGTGAGAAGAAAATTACAATGGATAAGGAAGAAAAGAGTGAAGAAGAGAGTGGTAGTGAAGAAGAGAGTGGGAGTGAAGATGAAATGAAAACAGGTGTTCAACAAGAGGAAAAAGAAAATAGCGAAGAAGAGGATGAGATGGAAACAGAAATGGAGACGGAAAAACAAATTCCGGTTGAGAAGGAAAATAATAAAGAAATTGAAGTCGAAAAGCAAAAGGAAATAGAAGTGGAAAAGGAAATAGAAAAACCAGTTGAGAAGTTAAAGGGAAGTCCACTTCATTCTTTTGAGACACTAAAAAAACACGGCATCGATGAAGAGAGTCCACAAAAGATTTCCGAAAAAGAACAACCATGTATGATGGGAGCAGAAGAACTAGATGGCTATTTCGCTGTGGATGAAAATTATGAAACCTTTATGAGTCAAGCAAAAGAAAGTTTGGAAAAGATTAATCAATCACAAAGGAAAACGACAAAAACCACAGCAAGAAAATCCACCTCACCACAACAAAAAATGACAACAAGAAGAATGAAATCGATTTCACCACCAAGTTTCAGTCTTGGTATAAGCCCGGTTACCAGCAAACCTGCAGTTCAAACTGACACGGTAGCAAAAGAAAAAAAACCAATGATTGAAAAAAGGGATGCAGTAGAAGATGACACGGAAACAAAAGCAGAAACACAAAAGATTGAAAAAACGGCTGCAATTAAAACACCAAAGATTCCAAAAAGGACGAGAAATCAAGTTGCTGAAGAAGATAAAGAGGAAGAAGAGCAACATGTAAAAAGAGCAAAAAAGCCTTCAAGATATCTGGTTTCACCATATATGAACAAGAAAACTGTCATATATACACCATCTGATCGAGATGAAATGATGGTAGCCAATGCTCTATTCTCCATGCAAGGAAATCCATGGTAAGTATGCTTTAAATTATTAAAGAATCAAATGAATACAAAGTGTGAAATTGTGCTAAAACTATATCTAACTCTGCTTTATCTATTTGTGTAGCGAATTTGTGTTTCAAACAGAATGGGCATGGGCGCAGCATCACTCAGAGACAACATGCACACACTAGCACCACATTTAAAAGTGGACTCTAGTGTAATCGACAGCTTTGCTTGTATTTTAAACTATGAAGAAACAATCAACAACAAAGGAGCAAAGATTAAACAGTATTTTCACACGGGAATACTTGTAAGTTACCTAAAAAATTAGAACTTAATTGCTAAAATCTTAAACTTGTTTCTTTAACATATGTTGATTTATATAAACAGACAACACAAATAGTGCAAGCAAAAAAGGAAGATGAAGAGAAGCAGTATAAAGAGTTTTGTGCAAACTTGACAACCGTGTTTAAAGCCAATCCAGAAGAAAAATCAATGGATCATGTGGAATTGGTAAGAAATAATTTGACTTATTATGAAAAAACAAAAAAAAGTTTTACTTGTATAAAAATGAATCTAATTTTTCTTGCTCTATTTATACAGGCATTCTTTCCAATAATTGCGCATGAACACTTTTATCTGGTTGTTTTCAATCTACTCAAAGGTACTTCTGTCATCATTGACAACTCCAACTCAGGGGCGACTTATGAATCAAAATACTCGAAAGAATGTGACATTCTGGTAAGTAATTAGAGATTATGCTCAAGTAATGATGCGTACTGATTTATTATTGTGTTTTCACTATCGCATATATGGAAAAAAAAAGTATCACATGTGATTTAACAAATGATTTGAAAAAACATGTGAATTATCATATATGATAAACCTATAAAAATACAAAAGAAAATCAAGTATCATATATGATATAAAAAAAATAAAAACAATGTGATGTTCTGGTAAGTGATTAGAGATTATAAATTTATATTGAAGGGTCTTATTCAGCTAAGCCTTCGGCTTAGCTGTAGCCGAAGGCGTCTTCTGCGGCAAAGCCGCATAAAACGCCTCCGGCATATGAGATAATGAATTGTCTTTGTTAAAATGAATTTTCTATTTTGTGTAGAAAAAACTGTTTTCAAGATATCTGGAATCCCACAACCATAAAAAAGCATCTGACATAGCGAAAAAAAAGACAACAGTGATGAAGCTAAAGTGGGGAACAAAACAGAATGTCATTGATTGTGGTATTTTCGTAATGATGCATATGGAGCACTATGGTGGAGAAGCTTTGAAGAACTGGAACTTTGAATTTCCAAAAGAAGGAAAAGATCAGGAGTTGGAGATAATAAGAATGAGAATCAAGTATGCAACCAAGATGTTAACGCATGAACTGAACAATCACCGAGAAATGATAAATGAAGAAGCATTTGAGTTTGCAAAGAAACACACAAACAAGGCAGAGTTGCAGAAGATGATAAGAGAAGAGATTGATAAGAAGAAGAAAGAGCAGGCAAAAGACCATGTTGCAAGTGCAAAATGATGGAAAAGGTTAGCGGGTAGTGGTAGAAAATTCAGAAGTAGGACTGACGACACAAGAATAGAAGGACGGGGGCGTACAGCATCTTTTTGGGGCAACTAATGCAGATTAAGATCTAATTTCTGTAGACTTTATTATCTAATATCGTATGCCATATAATATGGCTTAAACATGTTAAAACAATGTCTTAATTCGTATGTCGTATGCTAGAATATCACAAGACAGTTTAAATTTCCAGGTAGGATAAGGGTTTAACTTTCTAGGTACTACGTTGCCAACATTTGTCAAGAAATGAAAATGGCGAAACATTTCTGGATGTGATTTTGAATGTCTTGTTTAAATTTTTATTGCACAAATTGATAAATCAATTGTAATAGTTGTTAATCGCTAATCGACTCTGTTTTATAACACACTGCCTAAAAAAAATTATCAAACAGAAATATCATATATGATAATACACTTAAAAAATTTGCTTCAGAATTATCATATGTGATAACTGAAAGGAAAGTAACCAAAACTATTGAACACAATCATAATATACTCTTGTTTATAAGTTATCATATATGATAAATCAAAAAAATAATAAACCAAGTGTAAAATCATATATGATTTCGGAGAATTATCATATATGATAATACACCTAAAAAAATTGCTTCTTAATTATCATATGTGATAACTGAAATGAAAGTAACCAAAACTATTGAAAACAATCAGCAACAATCTGTTTCATATAAAAACTCAGTAATAATCAAACAATCAGGTCTAGGTCTGTTACTCAAATTTCTTCAACACAATCCGACAAAACAAAAAATAATCAAAGAAATTAAAAAAAAATATGCGGACGATTTATGTTGAAATTCATGGTTGATCCAAGACCTCTCCTCTTGTAACTTCTGATTGATCCAAATCCCCTTCCCTTGTAACTTCAACTTGATCCAACTCGGCCTCTTCTGCAAACTTTTTTGGGCACGTCCTCCTGTTGTGACCATCTGTCTCTCCACATAACGAACATGCATTCCTGTTCTTCGAATTCTTATCAAGAGCTTGCTCTTTCCCTCCTTTTATGCGCAACTTTTTACGGCCTTTAGGATTACCAAGAGCTGGATTGTTAATGGTTTTTTCAGCTGTCTTCGGGACTCCAACAAGTTCCTCCAAATTATCAGCCTTGTTCTTAGAAGGAGGATTTGGGCAATCAGCCTCGACATCAATCTTTAGCAACCTCAACTTTTCAACAAAAGAAGACAACCTTGCCTCATCTTTACTCAACATATGGATACAGTGATCAACAATGGAACTTGCCTCATTTGCATAATTCTCAACAATCTCATTCTTCTCACCATATCTGTTCCTTTTGTTCCTCAAAGCAGCAGGTATAAGGTTCTTTGTCCAACGCCTCAATATGTATTGACTTGGAATCACTTCAATATTGGCGTTCTTAAACACACAAAAAACATGCCTGCATAATATTCCAACTCGAAGAAAAAGCTGACAGGAACATACAACTGATCCATCCTCTTGGTTACGCAACACCTTAATGGTCAAAAAAGAAAGAAGATAGTAAAAAATCATATATGATGAAACAAAATAAATAAGGTAGTAAAAAATCATATATGATAAAAAAAAATGAACAATATTTTTTAAGTAGCTAACATACCTTATATAATCCATCAACTCTATAAAACAGGTTAACTGGCTCTTCTTCTTCAGCTTTATCGTTATCCTTACCTTTATCCTTAACTCTCTTCCTAGCTTTCTCTCTCAACTTAGCTTTCTTCTTCTCCATTAGTGCATCAACAAATTTTGTTTCTCTAATAACAGAGACCTCAGATCCTTCAACCAAGCTTTTGGTTTCTATTTGACAATACCATGTGCCTGCAAATATCTCTGCTTGAACCAGCTCGAACAGAGGACGAGTAAAAACCTTCGAAGCATGACGTTCAATCTTAAGATAGGTTCTAAACTTCGGAACAGAATCAATAGTCTTATGATCAAGCCTCTCTTGTATATGCCTCTGCTTTTCCATTGCCGTCTCAAAACAATTCATAAAATTCATAAGAGTGGAACCTTGATTCGTAAAATGAGAGAAAAAGGAGTTCTCACTCTCAGATCTAGACGTCGTCCTCATTAAACCACACAAGGGGGAATCAATAAAATAAGCAGGAATCCAACACGAACGTATATTAAACATCTTTGTTAACCACTTATGATTCTGCAAACTAAACTCCTCCAATAACTTTGACCATCTATCCTCAAACTCCTCCGGACCGATATACATATTCCATACAATTTGATTAAACTTCTTTTTAAAGTCAGTATCATCATAGATTTTTGAACATATCTGTAAACAAAACAAATAACATTTGATTTAACAAATGATTTGAAAAAAGATATGTGTTATCATATGTGATAAACCAATAATAAATACAAATAAAATCAACTATCACATATGATTTAACATATTATTTGAAAAAAGGTACAAATTATCATATGTGATAAATCAATAAGAAATACACAGAGAATCAAGTATCACATATGATAAACAAGAAGGCAGAAAAATACCTTTCCAGGGAGCTTTTGAGTAATATGCCACATGCAAAGTCTGTGTTTAGAACCCGCAAACTCAGCTTCAATGGCATTTCTCATAGCCCCATCCTGATCAGTAACAACAATATTTGGAGCCCTACCAAACGCCTTTATGAACGCTTTCAGCAACCAAATGTACGAAGCTGTAGTTTCATTCTTCAACAAGCCTGCTGCGACTGTCACACACCTCCGATGATTATCTATGGCTGTAAAGGGAACAAACACCATTTTGTACCTGAAAAACAAAAAACAAAAATACTTAAAATAACAGATTAAACAATAAATTGCAAATCACATCATCAAAATCTCATATTGAACATAGAAACACTTACTTGTTTGTTCTGTAAGTAGCATCAAAAGAAACAACATCACAAAACTCTCTGTAGTTGAACTTAGAAACTTCATCAGCCCAAAAAATAGCCGCAAGCTCAGCATTTTCAACCAAATAATCAAACGAAAAATCCGGCACATGCTTCTTCCTATTCTCCATCTTAGATATAAGCATCTGGGCATCACTATCGCCTATGTAGCAGTTAACACTCCTAAAAAAGTTCTTGAAATCAACAGTCGTTCCATGAACAAGCAAATAAGAACCCTTCAAACCGGTTAATATGTGATGAGCTTTCGTTGCGCCTATATTTACGCTAGCAGCTTTAACAATGAACACTTGCTCAGCATACGTCAACTGCCTCTCAGTCTTTGACAAATGCTTATACTCTTCACGTTCAAGCTCGTGATTATGAACACTATCAAAGACATTCAACCTGTACTTAGAAGTACCAGGAATCAAATCAAAAATAACACGTGCTTTACACCCTGTGATATGCAGGTTCGAACTTCTAACCTGCTTGTCACTATTCTCTAAGTCTAACGTGTCCACATGAATTCCCTTTGGACAACCTTCCCTATTACACACTAAATACTTTTGCTTCACAGTACCATTCCTCAACCTTTTCTGGCATGACTTCCTAACCACAAACCCTGCTTTAGCAGCATATTTCATATATGCAGCAATGCACTCATCAATCGACTTATAAACTTTGCCCTTAACAAGTAAAACATCCACAGGAACTTTCGGAATATAATAAACAGTTCCACCAGGAGTATCAAAATTAGAGTGAGTAGCAAATGATTCAGGAGTTTTCAAAGCATTCAAATCTGAAAAAATAAACACAAATATAAAAACACTGATAAACTATAAATAAAATCACAGACACATATTCTAATTATATCACATATGATATAACACATGTAAGAAAAAAACATTGATATATCACATGTGCTATATCATATATGATATTACAAGCTTAAAACTACTTATTCAAAGCTGAGCTTGATATATCACATGTGATATATCATGTGATATAAAAACATTGATATATCACATGTGATATATCATATATGATATCCAAACTACAAATATTATCAGCTACTAATTCAAAGCTTAAAACTACTTATTCAGAGCTTAAAAACTGCCTATATCAATCAAAACCGCATATTCAGAGCTTATAACATCTTAATAACATAGCTTATTAACACTAACAAACGGATTATAGAAAAAATTAAAATAATCAAAAAACTTACTCTTAATTGCTTCGGATTCATCACCGTGTTCATAAGCAACAATCTCCTCAGCATACTTAGCTGAAACATCATCACTAACAACAATCTCTTCAAAAGCAGTAGAAGAATCATTAACAACGATCTCTTCAGAAGTAGTAGAAACAGAACTTTGAAGCGAATCCATAAAACCTGCATATCATATGAAAAAAATGAGTCAGGTAGCTGATAATTCAGCTAATAGAAACAGAGAGCTTATAATTCAGCTTTGAATTAAGTTTAAATAAAAATAAACGATAAAAAATTAGGGTTAGGTGATGTACGGGATGAAGAATGAGATCGATTAATGAATTTAGAAGAAAAAATTAGGGTTTATTGATGAACGGGATGAAGGAGGTGGTTAGAGAAGCTGGTTAGAGGAGGTGGTTACTGGTTAGACGAGCACACACTTTGTGTGTGTGAAAAAAGTGAGGCATTAATTGAGATGAGAGTAAAAAATAATATTTATATATTCCTAAAATACCCTTGTAGTGTAAATGTTAACTCTAATATAAGCCATTAGATCAAAATGAATAAAAGGTTGGGATTGATCCCTTGGTATGTAAAGAATGTTTAGTCCTCAAATGATCTTTGTTCTATAGATATAAAGAAGCGAGGATTAATTTATTTTTATTTATTTTTTATTTTTTTTCGTTCCATTTATTTATTTTACTTTCTGTCTACTTTTGGAGCTAAAACGAATATCACCGCAATCACGAATAACGATTGCTCTATCCAGGTTAGATTTTATTGCATTAATAATAAGTGTTGAACATTTACTTGATGATTATTTTGTTTGCTTGATTATCATTAATTTGGTGGATTAAATGGTGAAATTATATATATATATATATATATATATATATATATATATATATATATATATATATATATATATATATTAAAAGGACAGGATGTGGGGGCTGCATCAAGTAGTTGTACCAAACGCTTAACTGATTGCACATGTGCTTAACAAGGTAATTAGCAAGAGAATGTGTAGCTGGGAACCCGGAACACTACTGTTCCGGCCACTGTTCATCATATAAAAAAATACAAAAAATGTTCCTAATGATGTTACATTAGTGTAAGGATAGCTGCTTATGCAGCCAAAAACCACAACTCAAATATCTGTATCACATATATCAACCTAACCCTAAATAAATCATATGCCAGAACATTCTTGCCTCTTCTCTAATTCCTCCCACAAAGCTCCCTCATTTTTCTTCTCCGTATGATTAAATCCAACAAACCCATAGAAACACAAGATCTCCGGCATCAGCCGCTATTCGCTGGGAGTCGCTTGCATCAGCCGCTATTCGCTGGGAATTGATAATCGATTCACTCATACCAATGAAAGAAACGATTATTAATCCAGCTGAGCTGATCTCATTCTTCCGTGTATTTGTCATCACCATCAACATTCTTCAGGTAAACAATCGACTAATTATTTTTGTTTGATTTTGTATTAATAATTCTAATTATGTTTTTGTTTTTAATTGCAGATGAA
Source organism: Artemisia tridentata subsp. tridentata (assembly GCA_021014915.2). Classification (NCBI taxonomy): domain Eukaryota; kingdom Viridiplantae; phylum Streptophyta; class Magnoliopsida; order Asterales; family Asteraceae; genus Artemisia; species Artemisia tridentata. The sequence goes on along the minus strand of CP139507.1, from coordinate 15,200,462 downwards.
CAATTCATTGAATCGTAATTCCACTGATTTTCGTAAGTTTTTATTCATTCAATTGTAATTTTGTTACAGTTTTGACTAAAAGATTTATGGAATCAGTTTTATAAAATTAAGTTGTGCGAATACAAAGTCATAGTAAAGTTTTGTCCTTTAACCGAGTTACGTTAGAAACAAAAAAGCCAGCTCCTTTACGATGTGAATGTGTCTATGTTGTAATTTTTGTTTTTTTCCTGGTGCCCATGTCTGATTATTAAGGAAATTATAACTCCTTGCTCTGTATGTTTTATCGTCATAAGAATGGTTCATTTTGTGGATTTGTGACTTTTAAGTGGGGTAAACAAAATGGGGTAACAAAAAATTATAGCCTGCTGCTGCATTTTATAGATGATTGTTAACTAAATGGGTATTTGAAAACCTGAATGGAGTGGCTGCGCAAAGGCCGGAAGGCAACTAAGCAACCGCGTTTGCTTTGCAGCCAGTGTACAATGCAAAGGCCGGAAGGCATAGTATAAATGGTAACTAAGCAACCGCCTTTGCTTTGCAGCCACCGTCTCAGATTTTCATCTAATGTTAACGAAATGTGTCTTTGAAAACCTGAATGGAGTGGCAGCGCAAAGGCCGGAAGGCATAGAATAAATGGTGACTAAGCAACCGCCTTTGTTTTGCAGCTACCATCTCAGATTTTTTGAAAAGGTAATGTGCTAGCATGGTTATGTATGTGCAAGTATATCAAAACCAACATCAAAAGCATGCGAACATGAAAAAATATCAGGTCTGTTGTTTGTTAGCTATCTTTTCCCTATAAAAAATATCAGCTGTGTTGCATTTTTTTTTATATGTAATGGCTAACTGAATAGTAGGTATGTGTATCTGTTGCAATCAGCGGAAGGCATAGTATAAATAATAACTAAGCAACCGAATTTCTTTTGCATCCACTGTGAACTTCATTCGTTTTTGTGACCCTGTCCCTGTTCAAACCGTATTATTGCTGTATTCTGAGTCTCTGAGTTTCTAAATTAGTAATTTGCAGGCACATTATTATGGCAATGATGATACGTTTGTACAATTACATTTTTTTGACACGCGTTTGTTGGCAGGGCAACTGGAATTGTGGTTGCAACCCAAGCGTACCATGGATGTCGTTTATATACGTACACGTCTGAGCCTATACAAGATCAAGAATATGCAAACAGCAAAGAATATCGGGTATGTCCTAATGATCGTTACCAAGTTAATTACACATAAACCTGTGGCTGTAACTCCAGGAACCTATTGTTCCTGTAATCTTTGTGTTTGGTTTTTTAAGCATTCTAATAAACAAGATATTATGGTCATCAGGTATAAATATATAATTCAATCATGCTTACGATTATTGGTTAATTAAGCCATTTTTAAGATGACATGATACTGTCGGATAAAGATTAAGGGGTATTTGGCTTAGTTTTTATATAAAAAATTGAATCTTTAATCGCCTTTGGATGATGTTTGTTATAGTAAAATTCATGTGACATGTTAACCGGTCCACCCTCCCGATTTACCACCTTTACTGATAATATGAGGTCTACACGTCTTCATTCTGATTAGTAAATTATACATGTGGTACCATTGGGAGATTCAAATGGTGGTTGTTATGCATTTACGACATTTATATTGTCTGAAAGTGTTAAGTTTGAAACTATTTTGATTAGGAAATTAGATGGATTGATGCTGTTATATGAATTTGTGAATCCCTTCTATAAGCTTTTTTTAAATTTGTCCGATGAGTTATGCGATGCTGATAATGCAGTTGTCATAAGTGTTAATAGAGCCCGGTTCATGTTAATGTCATCTCATATGCTAACATACATGTAAAAATTACAGGGACTTCCACAGGTGCATATGGTGTTCGCAAGAGGTTGCGCGCAGACATGCCTGAAGGTACATCTGTCTATTTATGCATATCATCCCACTCTCTTTCAAACCTCATTGCATTGATTGTTCATGTACCTTTTGTTTCATTATTTCAGGCCAACGTCCTTTGCAGCGAAGTCGTTGACAATCTGCACGTGTAACATTGTGAACATCAAGTCACACAAATGCAGCGGCCAGTTTGTCACACCCACGGTACCAGTCATCTGTCCCCATGTTCGTTTCTACAACATCAGACATGGGTGTTGGCGCAACAGGTACATACATTTTGCCTATCGTTGTTTCTATGCATTACAAATTTTCTTGATGGATTTAACACGATGGTTGTTGTAGGTGCGCCTGGAACATCTAAAACATCCCCCTCTGTTATAGCTACAACATCAATTAGGAGTTCACACGCATCGTTTCCACAAGCACAACTAGCGCCTGCACTAACGACAAGGTGGCCTCGCACAGGTTTGTGTAAAACATCGAACTTGAGAAACAAAACACTGTATACTGTTGACAGAGAAATTAGGGAATACTAGGAACAAGTAACTTGACCATGCCACTGGGTGCATTTATAATATCATCATATAAATAGGATTTTGGCACTAGGCTAAATACCAGTATAAGAACATAACATACTATAAATAGTGTTTGTGTCTATCAAGAATGTTGCAGCGCTATCATTCTTACTCATGAACTCGGTTGGGGAAAAATAGAACCGACCTGTGCAAAAACAAACTGGAAAAGCAGGCCAAAAGTAGCTGATGGGTGCGCGATGTGTCGTTGCGGTTTAGCAGTAATAATTCCTACTCAAGTTTTAAATTTATATTTAGCCGACTTATCAATAACACACACACTTAACGAGCAGTGTACCCGGTCAATATGAATATAATGGTAAGTAGAGTGTCAATCACTAAGAGTGGAACGTATTATCTAGTTATTCTAATCAGTATTTTAATATCCTAAGTTAGTTATACACCCTAATCTAACGCAAGGGGGTTCAGCTAGAGAGACTGGCACGGTTTGGTTATGATTAAATAGTAAACTAAACTAATGAGCATGAATCAGCGATTAGCAAACACGTACACAGATAGATACTCGAGACAATAAGAAGACCTGTCCTGATAATTAAGTAGCTTGTCACTTGTTTTATTGCTAGTTTTATATGAAGTGTATATAATTAAACCTTTCTCGTTGGCTCTAATCTTATCGGCGAGTAAACCCTTAATGATTACTTATGTCTATCCTTCTTTTCTAGAGTATTGGGCATTTGTGATGCCCACGTCTCGTATACGCTAGAATAGATAGGCGAGGAAGGGGCATGGCGACCCAAGCAAGACTCAGCTAGACACAGAGGTTATCAATGCACTAATAAAAGTCACCAAAGACATCAACATATAAACTTTAATTAATGGGAAAGCAATATTAAGGGGAGTGCATGATCTTCCGTAGTCACATGACACAATCCCATCAATCCTGATGAATTAAAGTGTACTAAAACAATAAAACAAAACTACTTAATGAATTGAATACATGCAGGACCTTCTTACAGCTCTTGTATCTTTGTTTAAGGTGTGTCTTGTGCTGCTTGGTCGTCTGAATTCGGCTTCGGTCTTCGAGCGCTAAGAGTCTCTAAAATTCGTCTGGCCTTGGGGTATTTATAGTTTCTGTCTGAGGGGTCAATGCGGCGCATAGAGTTGATAGATGCGGCACATTGACTTAACTTCGCGTGGGGTCCAAGATTAATATATTCTGGAATATTCGTACACCGTCTTTAGATGCGGCGTATCTTGATCTTTGTATGCGGCGCATGTACTTAAGCTGTCTTGGATTGTAACTTGTGAAATATTGATAGTGATACGCCGTATGTTAGAAGTATATTGCGGCGTATCTGGAGTAGAACGAGCTTGATCTTCTTCTTTGACCAAAGTTTCATATGCGGCGCATGACAGAATTGCATGCGGCGCATTCTTCAAAGTCAGGCAATGGTCTTCGAATTCATCTAAGTATGATACTGCGTCGTATCTATTGTGTGAGATACGGCGCATCTTCTGGATTTCAGTAGACTTTTAACATCTCGCTTGTTTTGCTCCATAACTAGTCCAAAATCGCCAAGTTTCTCATAATGCTTGTTTTTACCTGAGAATTACTAAAGTAAACATTAATGTATCGATTCTCATGTATAATATAATAAAACAAGTCAAATAAATAGGATAAATGATGATAATAAAATGTACTTATTTGAGTTCATCAAATATCCCCTCACTTGAACTTTACTTGTCCCCAAGTAAACCTTAGAATTAATCGTATGAAAATGTATCCTAAAAGATATTTGGATTTATTTTTATATTTAAGCACGTATTCGTTTTGTCATAATCACACAACCAAACACTTAACGAAGTAGAAACCAAAATAATTTTTAATGTAAAACAATTCTAAATCGTTTAGTTGCTTAGTCGTGACGAATATTCTATCATAGGCTTGGCAAGTATACGCATCTCCCCCACTAAAGCCAAGGAGTAACAAGTCTAAAGCGGTAAAAAGGGTTTGTTGGTTAAGGGTTAATCATTCTCCTTAATCTCTATCGATCTCAAATTCCAGAAAAGGCGACAAAATCACAAATACATGATCGAATCCACGAACACGATACTTGCAATTGCTCAAATCCTTAACTCGAATAGGCTAAAGATAGGACCAAGTAATCTTCACCAATAATATTATATCAAAAAGGGCGACAAAATCATAAATACATAGCCGAATCCACGACTACGATACTTAAGATTGCTCAAATCCCTAATCTCAATAAATCAAAGGTTTGGATAAAGAATGATATAGGGTATGTGATGAAGCGAAAAGTGTACCGCTTTTAAGGGGTCATTTAAGCCCTAAATCGTATTTATTTGATCAAATATTGCCCTAAATCGTTCCTTTTGTCATTTTAGGTACTTTTGAGGAGAAATCTGGAAAAGGAGGCATTTTGGACGTTTTTGGAGCATAAAAGTGAAGAAAACGGCAAAGTCTCAAAAATCGGCTAAAAGTTACCTTTGACGGCGTCATGCCTTGGCAAGAAAAGTTGGACGTGAAATTTACTCATGACGGGCCAGTGAAAATAGCATGTGAATTCTGATGGCGTCACGCTTTAACCTGATCAAGGGCGTCACGGCTTAATTCAAAGGGGGACGGCGTCACGTTCATGGTTCGACGGCGTCAAGCCTTGATAAGCCAGAATGGATTTTTGAAGAGCTAAAGAGGGACGGCGTCAAGAAGGTCATCCGGGAACCCTAAAAGCGGCGAGGTGACGGCGTCACAATCCATAAGGTGACGCCGTCAGATCCAAAAATCTATATATAGTTTTCTAATTTTTTGTCATTAAGAGAGAGCTTAGTGTGTGGAATTTTGGGAGAAAACCCTAAGACGATTTTAGCATCTTTTTCAGGGCTTTTTGCCTTGAGATCTTCCATGTTTCATTGAAAGATAAGTTATCAATTAATCATTCAATATGTCTATGTGTTGTTTGATTCTATCTTATTCTTGTCTTTTGTTTAACATGTTAGGCTAAATTTATCTTGTGTTTGCTTAGATCTAATGAAACCTAGCTATTGATTATTGGTTGTTAGTGTGTTATTAGTTGTATTGGATGATTGTTTATCTATGTTAGGCTTAAGAAAACTGGCTAACTTCCTATTCGGTAACTTGCTTGAACGTCTTAAGAAACATGAACCAAACGCGTACTAAAGGTTTTTATGGTTGTATTTAATGCACAAGCGAATTCTAGTGATCCCATGTTAGGAGCTTCCTAGCCGGCTCGACATAGGAGTGAAGTAGGAGCTTGTAGAGTTGGGGAAGTAAGTACGCCACCCCACGAATGGTATTAAGGAATACACCCGTCATCCACGCAACTAATACACACTAATTAACCGGTAAAAGATAGTTAGGGAGTAAGGAAATCTAAGTAAACACATTTCTCTACACATAAGTTTCTCACCACATTTTATTTTCAGTTATTTTATTTTATTTGCATTCGTAGTAATTTGGGTTAGTTGACTAGCAACTAATTCCGCCCACTCCTTCAAAACCGAGATTTTACTTGCTTTCATAAAAACTATAAAAACATAAAAAGAATCTTCCTCAACCCTTAGACCTAATTAGAGTAGCCTTTCACACCTAACGAACACTATTCCCTGTGGAGAACGATCAATCCCCCGTACTTACCACTACACTATACTACATCGGTCAGGTACACTGCCTGGTGGGGTTGTAAGCCTCTTGAGATCCCTCGAGAGGTAAAACCTGTTGTAAGGTTACAAAACCACGCAATCAAGTTTTTGGCGCCGCTGCCGGGGAATAGTTATTGTTTAGGTTGAATTTTTATTTTATTAGGTCTACTCACTTGATTCCTATCGAGTGAGATTTTTATTTTCTTTTTATTAGATTTCTTTAGTCTATCTTTTTCTTTGTGCCCTTTGTTTGTAGAACCATTTTCATTTGTCACCATGGCAGATGAAATTCCATTTAGATCATTAACAATAGAGGAACAATTACTTTACACGGATAGATTTGCTTCCTGTTGTTCCAATGAATTTTTAAGTGATCTTAGATATATACAAGAGGAGATGGGTGTAAAGTTTGATAGGTTTGATGAATTATGTGCATGTGTGGCTTCTATTAAACAACCATTGTTAGGATCAACTCCTTTTAATAAGACCCTTTGGAAAAAATTTGAGGAAAGCCTCCTAACCGTGAACCATAAGTTTAATGAATTAATGGGTTCGTATACATCACAACTTGAGGAAACAATTGAGGAGGATTTAGCCGAACATGAGCATATTGAGCAAAAAGACCTAGGTTTTATGATCAATGACTTTGAATCTCAAGGAACACATGATGAATCCTTTAGGCAAATTGAACATAGTAATCATGTTATCGGGGAAGATTCTTATGAATCGGACTTAGAACTTGAAATGGCTAGAGAAGGATTTGAGATACTTAGGAACATGTTTGGGTTAGATTCTACTAAAACACATGATGTGGATATAATTGGTATAGAGACAAGGAAGGATGAGGTAAATAACACAAACCTACAAAGTACCCCACAAGTCCTACCATCATTCGAGGCATACACACCGCCCATGACTTACCCGGAAGAAGTAGAAGGGACTATAGGAACCCCAATTGAAGTAGAACCTTTGGAAGAAACACAACTAGAGGAAATAGGTTTGAATACTTGTAGTCATAACCTTTCTCTTAGTTCTAGGGAAGTTCCTAGTTTTGATGAACCGGAGCCTAAACCAAAACCGTTACCTAATCTTCCATCCTTAGATGTGAACTTAGGAATTGAATTAGGTCCCGATCCACCCATCAAACCATATAGTCCGGGTAGTTTTATGTTGAAGGTATTAGACTCTAAGCCTTGTAGAGAGGAAGCTAATATAGGAGTGAACCATGACCTTACATACTTACATCACCCATTTATGATTGATCACAAGAAACATTATGGGTTTAAACCGGGTTTATTAGGTCAATATGGATTCCCAACTAGGAATCTCTCGAAGTTGATAGAAGATGATCCCTTTTTAGGAGAAAACTTCAATTCACCTATTGACCAAAGTGAACTAGGTAAGGTTATGATGAAAGGAGCACACCCCTTTGAGTATATAATTCATCCACCACTCTTTCCTCACGCGGCATACTTCCACCAAGATGGTGTGTATCGCTACTATCACCCGCACTTAATCCTAAGTGTAGAAAAAACCTCTCCTTTATCCGTTAAATAAGGGTAGAGTCAGGCTCGTGACTCGAACAAAAACAAGCGCTTCTTGGGAGGCAACCCAAGCTTTATTTGCTTTGTGTGTTTATTTATTTGTTTGTTTGATTTTATTTGTTTCAGTATGTGTGTTTAATTTTTATTATTATTGATTCATGTTCAAAACTAAATTGTGAAAATGCTTTATCTTGTTTTTAACTTCGTCTTAACTACATATAAAGGTATTTTGCAAAAGATAAGTGTAAGGGAAATCCAAATCGGTTTATTAGAACACAAATGAACATGAATCGTAATAATAATAAATTAACATACATATTAGTATTTTTTTGAGTCAAATGCTTGTATCGAGTCATAATGATGTTTTGCAGGATTTCCAGGAAGTAAGGTAAAGGTTTTTCCAGAAATTTTCCGGAAACTTAAAATGAAAATTTTTGTCAGGTCATTTCTGACGGCGTCAGGGGTTATAACCTGACGGCGTCAGATTTAACTTCCAGAAATTTTTGAAAGTTTTGTTTTCATAAAAAGTTTTTATTAAAATCTCCAACTTATAATCTCCAGGAATCTGCAAAATTATCATTCCACAAGCATTATATCCTTATATATAGATTTTTCCCGCCGATGTTATGCAGGTTTTCGTGTTTGTTTTCTCAGGTTTAACAGGTTATTTTGGACAAGGAAATGTATGTGGAATCAAGCTTATGGCGATGCATTAGTCATGGAGCTTCAACATTACTTTGGAGGAAGATTTAACCGTGTAATTTCATTATCCACCGAACGAATCAGGGGAGTATTTGATTTCATTCTTTTACTTTTTGCTTTTACATCTTGTTACTTGAACATTGGGGACAATGTTCATCTTAAGTGTAAGGGAGGGTAAAAGTACGATTTTAGAGAATGTCATTGCGCTTGATTTTTGTTTGTTTAATAGTAGATGTGTAATAAAACTGGGATAAATACTTGTTAGGGCAATTTTAGTGCCAAATTTAAAATTTTTACAACATATAGGAGTGAAACTTTGATCTTAATGAGCGTCTCACGGATAGGAGTTATATGACTAGCACAAAAACCGTACCACTAAAAAATTTTCCACCCCCAAATATGTGAGGTTCGCCCCTAGAATTGGTAGGAAAAGCATTTATGCTATGATGTGTGTACCGGTAGCACTTAGATTCTAGAACTTGCGTTAGGACCATTCCAAGGCCACAAGTGAGACTACGTTCGTGTAGTTAGATTTACTACATGATAAGAGGCATTAGGATTAACCCATTGTTTTACACCTATGATTTTGTTATAATTACGTTGGCTACATTGGTCAAGTAATTCTCCCACACCCTTTGCGTTGTACTCATTTTTAGTACACGATACCCCTAGTACACCCCTTAGAGCCTATCTTTTCGTTTCTAACTTTAAGCATTTTACTTAAAGGAAGAATTTGTTACACCCCACTAAAATGTACACCCAAATCGCCTTAGCCTACCTTGTATGCACTCATTTTTAGTGCATTATTGTGACAACATGTGTTTAAACCCAAGTTAATTATCTAGTTGATTACATGGTTGCTAAGTCGAGTCATATCCTTGTACATATTGTTTTGGGACGATTGGGACTCATGGGTAAAGTACTAGTATAATGGAGTAATGGGGATGAACATCATTTATTACCCCCATATGTGCTAAATGTTTTAAAAGTACTCCAAGTTTTTCAATTATCTTAATTCGAGTCATTAGAATAGTATTTGTAAAGTTATGTAAAAGTTCAAGTGTAAGGGGGATGCAATGCCCCTATGATGTATTATTTTGGATGGTAGGGTAAAAGTGTATGCAAAAAAAAAATAAAAAATAAAAAAAAAAATAAAAAAAATAAATAAAAAATCAAGAAAAATAAAAAAAAAAAAAATGAGAAAAAGAAAAGTAGAAAAAACATACGGACTACCATCCCGTTTTATTTTATGTTTGTTTTATATTTTTGTTATTTTGTTATTTCGTTTCTAGCTTAAGATCGAGTCTAGTCTTGGCTTAGCAACATTGTATAGTACATGTAATTGATCAAGATTTTTAACTCGCCACCAGTAAAATATCCCGTATCCAACAAAACCGTGTTTTCCTTTTCCCTACACCTTACGTTATAACCCATTTAAAAGCCCTTTTTGATAGTTTATCTTAGGTGCTTACGCCTAGTGGAGGAGGTTTTCGATCCTTTCCCAAGCCTATGGTAATCTATTTGCTATGACAGGTAGTGAGAGATATTATCCGTTTTCATTTATGAGATTTATTTTGATGACACTTGAGAGATGTGAGTATCTAAACACTACTTGTGAGGTGCTAGTATGTAATCTCCGTGCTTATTATGATTAGAGTGGAACGATTATTTGTTGTAATTACTTTTATGTTTGCATTAAATGACCCCTAACTTGTATTTTGATTAGAATAAAAGCGCATTTGCTTGAGGACAAGCAAATCTCAAGTGTAAGGGTATTTGATGAAGCGAAAAGTGTACCGCTTTTAAGGGGTCATTTAAGCCCTAAATCGTATTTATTTGATCAAATATTGCCCTAAATCGTTCCTTTTGTCATTTTAGGTACTTTTGAGGAGAAATCTGGAAAAGGAGGCATTTTGGACGTTTTTGGAGCATTAAAGTGAAGAAAACGGCAAAGTCTCAAAAATCGGCTAAAAGTTACCTTTGACGGCGTCATGCCTTGGCAAGAAAAGTTGGACGTGAAATTTACTCATGACGGGCCAGTGAAAATAGCATGTGAATTCTGACGGCGTCACGCTTTAACTTGATCAAGGGCGTCACGGCTTAAATCATAAGGGGACGGCGTCACGTTCATGGTTCGACGGCGTCAAGCCTTGATAAGCCAGAATGGATTTTTGAAGAGCTAAAGAGGGACGGCGTCAAGAAGGTCATCCGGGAACCCTAAAAGCGGCGAGGTGACGGCGTCACACTCCATAAGGTGACGCCGTCAGATCCAAAAATCTATATATAGTTTTCTAATTTTTTGTCATTAAGAGAGAGCTTAGTGTGTGGAATTTTGGGAGAAAACCCTAAGACGATTTTAGCATCTTTTTCAGGGCTTTTTGCCTTGAGATCTTCCATGTTTCATTGAAAGATAAGTTATCAATTAATCATTCAATATGTCTATGTGTTGTTTGATTCTATCTTATTCTTGTCTTTTGTTTAACATGTTAGGCTAAATTTATCTTGTGTTTGCTTAGATCTAATGAAACCTAGCTATTGATTATTGGTTGTTAGTGTGTTATTAGTTGTATTGGATGATTGTTTATCTATGTTAGGCTTAAGAAAACTGGCTAACTTCCTATTCGGTAACTTGCTTGAACGTCTTAAGAAACATGAACCAAACGCGTACTAAAGGTTTTTATGGTTGTATTTAATGCACAAGCGAATTCTAGTGATCCCATGTTAGGAGCTTCCTAGCCGGCTCGACATAGGAGTGAAGTAGGAGCTTGTAGAGTTGGGGAAGTAAGTACGCCACCCCACGAATGGTATTAAGGAATACACCCGTCATCCACGCAACTAATACACACTAATTAACCGGTAAAAGATAGTTAGGGAGTAAGGAAATCTAAGTAAACACATTTCTCTACACATAAGTTTCTCACCACATTTTCATTTCAGTTATTTTATTTTATTTGCATTCGTAGTAATTTGGGTTAGTTGACTAGCAACTAATTCCGCCCACTCCTTCAAAATCGAGATTTTACTTGCTTCCATAAAAACTATAAAAACATAAAAAGAATCTTCCTCGACCCTTAGACCTAATTAGAGTAGCCTTTCATACCTAACAAACACTATTCCCTGTGGAGAACGATCAATCCCCCGTACTTACCACTACACTATACTACATCGGTCAGGTACACTGCCTGGTGGGGTTGTAAGCCTCTTGAAATCCCTCGAGAGGTAAAACCTGTTGTAAGGTTACAAAACCACGCAATCAGTATGGATAATATTTGGGATATAAATTGGTGTAAAATGAAAAATAAACAAAACAAATAAATTAAAATCCTAAGTGTGGTTAATCACTATCCCAACTATCCCATGAATAAGACTCATATCATTGAATAACTCACGCTTTAACACTTGAAACACACGCTTTAGGTAGACACGAATTATACTCAACAAAATCTCAATCAAAGAATAACTTTAGTTGGCGTTCCCATAACGGCCAACTCCCATTCAATCCATAAATATAATATACAACAACAAATAGTGGTGATATCTCCCACTTAATACAAAACTTTACATAAGTTGGTTAAAACAAACTTCCAACTTTTCCTTTTTTTTTTTTTTTTTTTTTTTTTTTTTTTTTTTTTTTTTTTTTGACATCAACATATATGTGTAAAATTTCACAACTTTTCTATCACTATTTTTCCGGATAATTTTTCCATACTCTTCATACTTTCAGAAATAACTGTAATAGTGAAAGTAGCAAACACACAAAAAATAAACTAAAAGTTATATAATATTTACTTTCATACCAATTGCATTGTGCAATTTTCTGACCTAACCAAAGATAATGAATTACGCACGCGAACACAGGTAATGTAAGGAAACACACTTTGCCTAAAGCAATTAACCACGGATTTTAATCTACAGGGTAGGCTAAGGTGTAAGGGTGTATCGAAACATTATAACAAAGGTGTAAGAAACGAAAGGAATGGCTCTGAGGGTTTTTCTAGGGGTATCTTACTCTAAAAGTGAGAGTAAACAAAGGGTTTATACGGGGGTTAACTAACCAGTGTAGTTAGTTAATATCACATAACATATAAAGGCTATTTGGGTGTAATCCTAGAAATTTACCAATTTAGACAAGTCACTCCAATTATATAGATAATACTCATTATGGTGGTCTCGAATAGTATACAAGCCAAGTTCTAAAGTTTACAAGTCACCGGCACACTAAAGTTTTAATATTTTTGAAAGAATAGAGTTATGTGTGCGGTTATGTAATTTAGACTTTAAACAAAAACATGCTAATTTTTTTTTTAATTTTGATATATTAAGCGCATTTTAAGCATATTTTGAAAAAGTTTAGGACAAGTAAGTGTTCTAATTCTCCATCCCCCCACTTAAGTTAAACAACGTCCTAGTTGTTTGTGTCAAAGGTTAAAAACTGGAAATTAAAAGAATTAGAACAGAAAAACTCCCCTGAGATTTGCTCGGTATGATCCTCCATTATTCGTATAAGAGCAAAAATCAACTTTCTTGTGGATTAGAACGTTTAAGCTTCATAGATGATGTATCCACAAAAAAATGCAGGAATCTATAATACCATTTAGACTTTAACACACCTGAGTTAAGAAGGTTCAAACTTGCATAATACATTAGTAGTTAGTAAAAATAAAACCTAAAAATTAAACTGTAAATCATCAGGTCAGTCGATACGCCGTATCTTATGGAAGAAGATACGCCGTATCGAGCCTGGAATAAATACGAATCAGAATAAAAGATGCGTCGCATCCTTAACCAGGGATGCGCCGCATTAAATAAACTGACAAAAAGTTTTAAAGTCAAAAATAAAAATGCAGAAAATGAAATAAGATATGACCAGTGCAGGTGATGCGTCGCATCTTATGATGGAGATGCGCCGCATCTTCTGCAGGTCTGACAGACTCGACACAGAACAAAAAAGTAAAAAATTTTCCATCGGGTTGTCTCCCGGTCAGCACTTGTCTTTATTCCAGAGTCTTCAAGTTAGACTCACGTTCAGCTCCTTATTTTGTTCTTGTTACGTGTCATCCTTCTTCTTTCATCCGAAAGATGTTACCGTATAGCTCCGCAACATTTTCTTCCATTCGACATAATCTAATATATTCTTTGGTCTTCGTCGCAACATATTCCTCATATGGTCCCAAAGAGTATTTGATAACTTCAATTTTTCAGAAATTATCATGGGTGGGTTATTATAAGTGATCCCAAGTAGTCGACATTTTCTCTCGATGAATTCTTCTTCGTCTTTATCAACAAACTTGAAATAAGGATCCTTATTCAAATAGTCATCAAGTTCATCAATTAACTTTCCTCGTGACTCATCGTTATTATCATAGGGATAATAATTAACTAAGTTAATGGATTGATAATAATCTTGAGTCTCGTCCCACTTTCTTTTCAATTCCCATTGTAAGCGTCGATTAAGCCTTGTGTAATCATCACATTTTCTATGCACCCATTCCCAGAAAGTAGTATTCGATGCTCCCTTTAGTTCTTTTAAGTATTCGATTCTACCTTTTTCTTGCAAAGCCTCTACTCTACGTGGGGAGTCTTCAACTTTTTCATACCAATCATAGTCTTCAAAGTATACATCGTTTCCAACTCGTTTCATTCCAATTATACTTCCCCCATTGCAGGTTCCATCATTCTTCCAATCACAGGTTGGCCATTCACTACTTCCATCCTTGAAATGGAAAGGTTTACAAGTGTGATTAATATGCCCAAATTCCCATGGTTTATCCCAAACCCATGGTATCTGGTCATTCCATTCGTAGTACCAGGTGTTTTTGAACTCATCATAAGTTTTGAATCCTGGTAGATCTACTGTTAGCACATCAGCGTCGATTTGAAGAAGGTAATTAAATTCTTTGAATTGTTTGCACAAAGGTGTCTCATAATTGAACACATCAATGTCTATGCTGAACAATTCTTCAATGCCTTCCTCGATCGTTGAATCGTCTTGTGATGATCCATTGTTTCTTTCTACTTCCTCATCTTCCCCTCTCATCCAATATACCCATAACACATCTTTAGTAGCTCGGTCCATGATCTTATGGTTATTGAACTTACTAGCTAACCAATCTGAAAAATCAACATTATTAGGATCGTAGTTAACGTCAAAGCTAGTATTACCAATCATTTTCCTCCTTATCTCCATGAACTCATTAAATTGTTCTTTAAAACTTCATGTCAACCATGAAGTCACAATCCGTTTGACTTCATTTGTAGGAGCAAATTTGGGATCACCGTATTTAAGTTCAAGCCATTCTTCTAAAGAGATATCCATCAACCTTACCAACTTTTTATGAAACAGTATCTCCGATTCAGCATAAATTCTTTCATCATCCAGATTGCTTTTATCTAGTCCCCAATACTGTTCGGAATAAGGCATATGAGAAGTTTGTATAGGTTGGATATTTCCTCTACCATAGCTTTTGTTGCTCGATTTGTTGACTGCATTTGCTGAGTTCATGTATTCAATTTGGAATTTCCCATATTTCTCTTCGATAGTCGTCCAAGTTAATCCTTTAGATTCAATGATAGGCCATAAGAGTAACAATTCATCTTCAGTGTAGCTCATTAGTAAATCATAAGAGAATATCCCATCTTCAATATTGCATAAGCGTTTGAATTCCATATAAGTAGCTTCAAGAGGGGTTTCCCAGAGAAATAAATCGGCATCAATCGTGAGTACATTGAAGTTGACATCTTCATAAACTTCCACTGAGTAGAAAGGCATGTTGGTTTGAGATACGGATTTGAGTAAAGCATCGATCGTAGGTAAGTTGCTAGTAATAGCATCGAAATTTTCGAATGAATCCGAAAGCAAGAGTTCCTTTTCTAATTCTGAGCTTTTAGTAATGCTTAATGCTGGGAACTTGCTCAAGCTAACTTCATAGTTATCACACTCGTCATCACTTTCCAGAATTAACGGCTTTTTGGTGCGGGACTTTTCATTGTGCATATCTTTCATAAGTTCCATAGCAAGATATCCGTTCATTGACATATCTTCCATAGCAAAACCTGTCATCATAGGCAAAATCGTCAGCAGGATCTGTTCGCTAGAAGAGAAATTAATGAATTTAGAAATGAATATAAAGAAAAAAATGGCTGATATCTGCGAACGATGCGCCGTATCCAGAAGGTTGGATACGCCGTATCTTATTACGTTAAAATTTAATCAGACTTTTATTCAGAAAACAGATACACAGCTTATGAATTAGAATGCGCCGTATCAAGTTTAAATTATCAAAAATCGATTATATTTATTAAAATTAAATGCGTCGTATTAACAAAAGCTAATGCGCCGTATTTTCGTTACGTTTCAAAATACAAGATTTTTTATTTAGCAGATGCGCCGTATCGATAAAGATCGATGCGTCGCTTCTGTTTAATAATTCGAAAAAACTGTTTTTAATTTAAATAGAAAATACGCCGTATCTGTTAAAACAGATGCGTCGTATGGCGTTAGGGTTTAGAAAAATTTCTTATTAAAAACAGAATACGCCGTATCTTGGGGAAAGATGCGTCGTACTCGAATTTATTAAACGCGTTGTATTTTATAAAAATTAAATGCAATACGCCGTATCTGTGAAAACAGATGCGCCGTATCGTTTGTATTAGCACAATACAACGATAGCAGAATGCAGAAAAATACAGAAAAGAAAAACAAATATAAAATCAAACAAAAAGAAACAAAAATTACAGAAAACAAACAAAAACAGAAAATATGCAAATTATACAATGAATATAATCTATCTAATATAACAGGGTTAGTGGTTAGAATCTAAAAAAACTAAAAAGAAAAACCTAATTAAAATACTAAATCAAATTAACAGATAATAACAATTCACTCCCCGGCAGTGGCGCCAAAAACTTGATGGGTGAGCGATGTGTCGTTGCGGTTTAGCAGTATTAATGCCTACTCAAGTTTTAAATTTATATTTAGCCGACTTATCAATAACACACACACTTAACGAGCAGTGTACCCGGTCAGTATGAATATAATGGTAAGTAGAGTGTCGATCACTAAGAGTGGAACGTATTATCTAGTTATTCTAATCAGTATTTTAATATCCTAAGTTAGTTATATAACCTAATCTAACGCAAGGGGGTTCAGCCTGAGAGACTGGCACGGTTTGGTTATGATTAAATAGTAAACTAAACTAATGAGCACGAATCAGCGATTAGCACACACGTACACAGATAGATACTCGAGACAATAAAAATATCTGTCCTGATAATTAAGTAGCTTGTCACTTGTTTTATTGCTAGTTTTATATGAAGTGTATATAAGTAAACCTTTCTCGTTGGCTCTAATCTTATCGGCGAGTAAACCTTTAATGATTACTTATGTCTATTCTTCTTTTCTAGAGTATTGGGCATTTGTGATGCCCACGTCTCGTATACGCTAGAATAGATAGGCGAGGAAGGGGCATGGCGACCCAAGCAAGACTCAGCTAGACACAGAGGTTATCAATGCACTAATAAAAGTCACCAAAGACATCAACATATAAACTTTAATTGATGGGAAAGCAATATTAAGGGGAGTGCATGATCTTCCGTAGTCACATGACACAAGCCCATCAATCCTGATGAATTAAAGTGTACTAAAACAATAAAACAAAACTACTTAATGAATTGAATACATGCAGGACCTTCTTACAGCTCTTGTATCTTTGTTTAAGGTGTGTCTTGTGCTGCTTGGTCGTCTGAATTCGGCTTCGGTCTTCGAGCGCTAAGAGTCTCTAAAATTCGTCTGGCCTTGGGGTATTTATAGTTTCTGTCTGAGGGGTCGATGCGGCGCATAGAGTTGATAGATGCGGCGCATTGACTTAACTTCGCGTTGGGTCCAAGATTAATATATTCTGGAATATTCGTACACCGTCTTTAGATGCGGCGTATCTTGATCTTTGTATGCGGCGCATGTACTTAAGCTGTCTTGGATTGTAACTTGTGAAATCTTGATAGTGATACGCCGTATGTTAGAAGTATATTGCGGCGTATCTGGAGTAGAACGAGCTTGATCTTCTTCTTTGACCAAAGTTTCATATGCGGCGCATGACAGAATTGCATGCGGCGCATTCTTCAAAGTCAGGCAATGGTCTTCGAATTCATCTAAGTATGATACTGCGTCGTATCTATTGAGTGAGATACGGCGCATCTTCTGGATTTCAGTAGACTTTTACATCTCGCTTGTTTTGCTCCATAATTAGTCCAAAATCGCCAAGTTTCACATAATGCTTGTTTTTACCTGAGAATTACTAAAGTAAACATTAATGTATCGATTCTCATGTATAATATAATAAAACAAGTCAAATAAATAGGATAAATGATGATAATAAAATGTACTTATTTGAGTTCATAAGTAGCACACCAAAAAAAGGGCAGGTAATATTATTTAGTAAGCCGGGAAAATATGTTCATTTTTCTTAAGCATAAAAACAAAATATTTGCGACAGAACCGGAGATAGTATAAATGATTTTCTATGTCTTAGTGATTATAAATTACTATAAGCATGTGTATTACTGTTAATACTTTATGATAGGTATGCAAAATGTATATTATTTAGAGCGAACAGGTGTGGATTTTCTAGATGGGGATATTAGTTTGCATTTGCAGGTGTGGATTTTCTAGATGGGGAAAAATGAGATATTATGATGGGCGAACAGGTGAAATTAATTTTTGCGAACTTTTCAATGAAATAAGTTTCACGCTTACCCCATATGTGTTTCAATGTCACCTTGATTTCAGGCTGGCGATGATGGTACATTTGTACGGTTACATTTTTCTGACACGCGTTCCTTGGCGGCGCAACTGGAATTGTAGTTGCAGCCCAGGCGCGTTGTGGATGTCGATTATATACGTACACGTCTGAGCCTGTACAAGATCAGGAATACACAAATAGCAAAGAATACCGGGTATGTATTTATTTTTGTCGTGGACTTTATGATTTTTTTTTTACTTGAATTCTGTTTAGTCTGAACACTACAAAGTGCTCATAAAAATATTGTTGCTGTAGGTTGAGTTGCATACTTCAAATGGCTTGACGACAAATTCAGCAATAAGGTAATTTACACAATTTAATTTAACTTAACACAAAAAAACATTACTTACAACCAATGAGACTATTTAGGTTTTTTAATCATTTTAAGTCTACTGATATTGCAAAACAAAGCATCCCTACAAAAACCTTTAAAACAGTGTCAGACCCATACATTGTTATACAGTAGGCCAGAAATGATGATTCAAATTTTTAACAATTAATGCTTTAATATTGTGTTATTCTTTATACATAGTTGACCTCCATTATGGCTACTTATTGTTGCAGATCAAATTGGTCTCATTTGCAGAGCGTATGCCCACAATAATTTCTGCAGTTTATATGAACAAATTCGGAGTCAAAGCCTTGATAAAACTATCTACTAGAGAACTTCAACTCTGATAGTTGAAAGGAATGCAGCTGTTTGTTTTTCCTTGGAATATTAGAAATCCAATAGTTTGGTACACAATGGTTGTAATAAAACACGCAAACACTTCACAACAACACATAATCATGCTTCCTAATGTAAACATAAACCACCACTATCGACATAGCACTCCCGTTGCAACGCGCGGGCTACCCCGCTCGTTTTATTGTTAATATATTTGCTTAACCGTAAGCCTATTTGCATGAGTGTATGTATTATCACTAATTATTTTGTGGTGAATTCAGATTTGAATATTGTGCTATAGTGACGCTTTGTATATAAAATTTAGAGTTAACGAGTGGGTTGACCCGCGCGTTGCTGCGAGAGCGTTGTGTTAATGTTTATTTAGATGCCATTGTTTAATGACTACAGCCTCAAGTGTAAAAAATTCGGTTCTAAAAAATTCGGTTCTAAGCTAAAAAAAACTATTTAGATGCCATTGTTTAATGACTACAGCCTCAAGTTTAAAAAATTCAGTTCTAAGCTAAAAAACACTAAAGCCTATGAAGAGTAACTATGTGAAGGGATTAGAAACAATAATTCCATTAGCTTTGTAAATAGTAAAAACAATACCATATCATAACTCAAAAATGATAAGAAGGTTTACACAGCAAACACCAGAAATAAAAAATAAGTACAACTAATCCATGTTGGGAGCAAAAGAATATGCCATAAGAATCCTACCTGCTCTGTAAATTCTTCCAAAGCTATTGGGAAATCTGTATTATTCTAAAAAAATTAAGTATTAGTTGATTTCATTGCTTAAATATTACCCCAAACATTAATGGTAAAAATGGCTTACTGAAGATTTGGGAAACAAAACTGAAACATAATCACCTAAGAGCATCAAACTTGCATATTTAACTTATTAGAAGATTTAAGTTATTTTTTATTTAAAAGAACGAAAAGAGAGGCTCATATCTGCAATAATAGGAACAATACGTACCACCCAACATGGTTGCAACCGCGTTTGTGATGCGGTCGCCCCACCAAGATACGGACGTAAGCGAACTGTGTTCAGCAAAACACAACTGCAGAAAACGATCATCATTGCCTTCATAAAGTTAATATAATGGTAAGGGACAAAAGCTTCTTCTCATGAACCTGGTACAACAAAGGCTTCCAAGTGCGAAACTTTTTGGCTCAGAATTGCGAATGCGGAACCGGATAAGAAGGCATCCTACCCGCCATGGCTGCAAACACTACTCAGACAGTGTTGCCACACCAATATACGGGTGGCTTTCACCTATCATGATCCACCAACTTATTGTAGTTGGAAAATAATCAATGCAACGCAACAGTATCTTCATCGCCTATAATAAGTCATAATAAGCTGGAGTTATAAATATTATTAAAATGGAGTTAAAGCACAGTAAGCAACTATTGTTTACAGTAATCAAATATGCTGATACAAAAAATTGTGTGTTGGCCAACAATGCTCTGCAATAGTGTTTTCCACTACGTATGTTCTAATTGCAGTGTAGATAACACTCTTGCGAGAATGAATACAATATGTTGGTACAATAATTTGTGTTTTAGTGAATAACATTTTGAATAGTAGCATGAATAAAATATTCTGCACACATACCAGATCTGAGCGGAGACACATACCTTGTTACAAACCAGGTAGACATAAATCGATATCATCAAAGCAAGCATCAATATATGGAACCCAACATCAGCAAAGCAAGGAGCAGATAAAAGGGCGTTCGCCCCGCCACGGCTGCAAACACCATTCTGGTGGTGCTGCCTCGGCAAGACACGGGTTACTTTCACCCACCAATATAAATAACAAACGCACAAAAGCGCATCATAATTCTAACTAAAATACATTTACCAGGATAAACGTTTGTGCTGGAAAATCATAAACACCATCAGCATAGCAAAGCATCAGTTAGGCGGGAGTGCTATGTTAATGTATGTCTATAAAATGGTAGCATATTGTCTTGTGTTCTTACAACAATCACCCTTTTTTCATGTGTCACTAACACTTTTGTCGTGTTCTTTTATAAAGGATCATGATCCACACATAGCTTCTTGTCCATTTTAAATCCACAATACTAACTTGCGTGACTTCTAACAGGTACTCTCTATCTCCTTTTCTGCAGCTCACAGTCATTACCAAAAGTTCCAAGATGGGCGGGTTGGGTAACAGGTCATTTTTTAGCAACGGGCCTAAAAGCATTATAAATTTTTATAAATAATTAATGTGTTAACTAATAACTCTATTCGTTTTGTCATGGAGTTGTTTGCCTTTCCACCCACTCAACACAAACCTGTTTTAGTTGGATGTATACAAGTTGAAACACAAATAGACCCATTTTTGAGTAAATTGTGTGAATTTGCTACCTATAGTTAAGGATGCTTATCTGTTAATAATAGCCAGGCCACTCTAGCCATTATCTGAATCATATTTTAACACTTAGAAAGTTAGAATACTACGTTACTGTCTAAAATATTGACCAACTAATGCACCTCTTTATTTCTTATAAACAAATAGTCCCAAAAATATATACCCGTCTTTCTTCTTTTGTTTTTTATTTTTATCTTTATTTCTCTTATGGTAGTTTCTATATTTTTTTATTCCATTATAATCCTTACACAACTCCAGTCTTAGTTCCTAATGAGCCAAATGTTGAACTACTCCTTTTTGTTCATCTTTGGTATAATGCACTTATGTATGCTATGACTTTGCATAAATTATCTATGGTTCGTAGTCCTGGTCTGCAACTGTGTCAGTGGGTGGAACATTATATTTTCAAGTGGGAAGTGTTATTTTGTGTATTGTATCTTATGAAAGGAAACTCTTTAAAAAAAGTGCACGTAGTCTAATGACCATATAATCATGTAATTTTATATTTTAGCAAATGTTCCATTAAATTTGTATTATGAAATAATGTTAAAGACACTCACCTATTGTGGTGCGTCTCCTTTGCCTCCAAACCACGAATCAACTATGTCGCTCAGCCTATCAGCTATAGCCAAAGCAGAAGATGATATATTCTCAGTACAGCTGCTATGGCACCAGCTTGTTGCTGCTTGAAATCACCTTCTTGCATCATACCGTTGTGATCGTATCCTGGTCACCATCCTATTAATCATACCCTTTTTTTGGTCTCTTTTTCTTCCCCATAGAATTGGCCACGTCCTATAAATTCACGCAACTGAATATAACATTAAAAGTAACAAAACATATCAAATTTAAAACTTAAAAAACGGATAATTGGTACTTGGATTCGGAAGCTAACCTTGGAATTCTAGGCTTCCAATTCTCTTTGCTTATGGTGACCTGCAACAACACAGATTGCACACAGTTATAATCATACATATCAAAAGCTTCCATTTTAGACCTTTGTACCTTCAAAATCTTCTCAAACTCCAAGATTTCATTCCATTGATATACTACAATCAAGTTCGTCATTGCCAAGATTTCTGGATCTTTTTTTATCTGCAACATATAGTTGGAAAAATCAGAAAGATTGATATAAAAGGTTCAACAGACCAAAAACAAAAGACATGCCCCTTGAAACACCTATTGGAAACATGGGATTCAACTTTTACCGGAAACTACAACCCGAAACCCGTGAACCATAACCTGCAAGGCAACTAATATCATGCCTAAAGGCTTATTATTCTAATAAATTGTCCTAAAAATTTCACAAATCTCAAATTTTTTTGTTTGTTTATGCATCATAAATTCAAAGCTTCAAACAAATAACTAAAGAGGTTGAAAAAAAAAAGAAAGGAAAAACTTACGAAAAAACCCAATTCTTTCAAAACTTTCATTAAACGCGTTGTACGTACCAATTTCATCTATACTTTTTATTCCAGCAACCACAACTTCACTTCATAAGTCACCTACAACACCTTTGCATTTGATCGAACACTTTATGAGCATCCACAAAATCATGATAATCTTTTTTTCCCGTATACAAATTCACACAAAATCTTAGAAACCTCAAATTAAGAAGAAAAATACTCGTGGGTTTAACTGGTGTATTAACAAAAGGGTGTCTGGGGTTTTTTTTTAATAGTTTGGTGCCAAGAAGATTCGTGGAAAAAAATGGAGGGGGAGGATGCCAGAAGCTTCAAGAGAGGGGATGATATTTGTGGAAAACATAGTATCACAGCAGCAGTGCCCATGAATAGTGGAAAACAGTGGGCACTATTCATCGTCACTGTAGCTAATGCATGTAATTAACTCCTCCAAACAATAGGCCTTTGCCTTTTGTCCCGAAGAACCAATAAAAGGCCAAATTATGTTGTTAACCACTCCTTAATGACCTTGTTGTGGACCCCGTGCTCAAATCATTTTTAGTATATAGTATAATTACATTTTTGGTCCTTGTGGTTTACCGGGTATTTCATTTTCAGTCCAATTTTTAAAAAAGTCTCGGATTCACTCCAAAACCCGACGACCGTTAACAGGTTCGGTCCAATTTTTCGTTGACCGTTAGTTTAATCAGTTAGAATGAGTGAAGTTACTAAAATACCCGCGTCTTATGAGAGGAAATGACTAAAATAACCTCCCATTCATTCTTTCTTTTTCTATCAATATTATTATTAGTACTATTATTATTATTAAAATAGAATCGCTTTCACTAACACATGAAAAAACAAAACTAAAACCACTGTCACTGTGTTACATGTGCTTCCAGATTTAGCATCACAATACCATTCATTTTTTTTCCAGACTCATTCATACAACAAAAAATCAAATTCATTTTCAACCAACAAAAACCCAAATTCAAACAAATCTACCATCTTCATCTTTTTCTTCAAACTCATCCAATCAATAAAAGAAAACTCAATTCAAACAAAACTACAAGAAGTTGATAAGCAAATCCCAGAACACATCAAAACTAAAATACCATCTTCTTGTTTAATCATAACCATTTTTCTCATCATCACCACCATCAACCTCTTTTTTCTTGAACACATATTCTTAATCTCATCCAAACCCAAATCAAATCCTTTTATTCAAAACACATCTTTCAATCTTCTTAACCTAACTAATCGGTGATACCAAACACAAGACTATGGCGGTTGTGATGGGTCGCCGACGACATACACATACATACAAACACCAGATCTGAGAGAATAAGAATGATGTATGGTGTGAAGAGGTTGTGTAAAAAAGGTTGATAATCTCATCTCATCTTCAACAAACCCTATCGAAGCACCCTACACATACGCACACAGATCATGAAAAAAATGCAATGGCAGTGATTTGGGGATTTGGTGGCAGGTGACCGATGTCGTTGTACCGATAAAAATTAAACCTAACTACCTTATGCTAGATAGGGCAAGCGGGTATCGTACCCACGAAGAGTATTTGGTTTTAATTTAAGTTTTAGGGTGATCACTGATCAATAAAAGTTTTGGTTTTAAAATCTTAATAACTAGATACTAATTAAACTAAATTCTATGAAATAAATAATTGATTAATTAACTAAAAAGTAAATAAACAAGTAAAAATCAAATATGCAAATAGAAATAAGAGTTGTAAACAACTGAGTAAAAAGCAATCCCTCCCGGCTCCGGATATAATGGTATGACTAAGTTACGTATTATTACTAATGTTTGTCTTCCAACCACATAGACATAATTGTGTTAATTGAAAAGGAAAAGTTTGGGCACAAGTTATGCTTACCACACGAATCGTCTTAATTCCTAAACTAGTGACCTCGGCATAACTCGTTGACTAGCAATAACATGACTTACAATAATCCTATCAATTAATTTTATAATTACTCAAATGAATAATTATGGGTACAAATTATGTTTACCATACGACCGTCTTAACCCCTATACTAATTAGGCTCGGCACAATCGTTGACTCGCAATAATATGTCTTGCAATGATTCAATCAAATAATTATATTAAAACATTAAAATAAAAAAAAATATATGCATTAAAATCAAATGAATTAATGTGTGACAAACAAAATAAAATCCATAACTATGATCAAACCAAAAATCTTTTACCAGGAGAGATTACAAAAAAGTTTAGCCGTGCATCACAATGGTAGAGCTCATCATCATTCCGATTAGCAGCTTCATTATTCGTATGATATATGTGTCAGCCTTTTTTTTGCTTTCGAATGATTCGACCAACAAAATAGCGGTTTTTTAATGATCAAATTATGTCTTCCCAATGAAAAATAAATGAGAGCTACTATTATGAAGGGACATGATACGCTGACACCCCCATAGGGGGTGTGTTGACTTTTTTGCTGCTGCCGCCGCTTGTACTGTCTGCTTTGTCAGATTGTACATTCTCCAAAAATAAGGGGTGGCCCACCCACTAGGGGGTGTTACCATAGTAGCTCCCTTTATGAATTGGCTCTTCTTTTTCTTCTATCTCCGTGATGTGGCCCCTCAAAAGGGGTTTATTCCTTTCTAGTGTCAACCTTGATAATCAAACGGGCCCTTCTTATCTGTTTTTTTCTGCCGACTTGTGATAATAAAAAAAAATCCATTGGTTTTTATTTATTTATTTATTTATTTAATAGATTTGAGCCCAATTTTTAAATAATAAGCCAAGCCACGAGCTGTTCTTTGCAGCAAATAAAACTTCGAGCCAACTTTAGATTTTCGTCATTTCCTGATTTAAATATGTAGCTCTCTTTTTCTCTTTAACAATATAGTAGCTTGCACATCTTTTAAATGTTCAGCCTTTATAAGCTTTTAATATCACCAACTTAACTCCTTTATGTGCATAGCCTACATAATCACAAAACACCCTCAAAGTAAATGTATAACGACGAATAACAATACAACAATGCATAATTAACATGCTATGAGGTGTATGTAAAATACACTGATCAAACCTCACCAACTTAACCCTTACTCGTCCCGAGGAAGAAATATACTATATCTTAGCATGTTAATTACATAGTTTTTAATCATACCATTGAAATTCCATCAAAAAGATCAAATTCAACCTAGTACACTAATAACCATCCTATATGACCAATAATCCAAAATGATTACCAATATTTTTGTCCTTCTTAAACACTTAACATAACCGTTCCCATTGGTTCCATTTACTTTATATTTCATATAATTAACCATGTGCCCAACATATTTAGTACACCCCTATAATCAATCTAAACATATATCCAAAACAAGAGGTGAGAATACCTTATACCTTTTATAATACCGGAGTTTTTATACCATAAGGGCATACTTTTTAAGAGCACATAAGCCATCATACATTTGATTACATATTTTCACTTTTTGCTCAATTTTCGCACATGAATTTTACTTCATATTTCAAGCATTTTTCTTTTCTTTTCTTCATAACATACATAAGCTCCTTTTTTAGCCATCCGGAACCGTTTATTATACAAGTCATCCCGAATGCTTAATACACTCCTTTTAAGGTTGATATTAAGAACAATCATTCGGAAGTATGAATATCTATCCTATAAGTGTATACTAAGACACATCGGCACACAGGAACCAGTTAGTTTATTCAATTATATTTAAATGGGAACAGTTATGCTTCGTGCCTACTGGTATATCATAGATGGAGTTATCTACCACATAGTCTAATTAATTAATGCACTAACTTAAACCAACCTTTCTAATTTCATTAACAACAATACAAGGATTAGGTTATTTCACATAAAATTGTCTCAGCTAAGTGCAATGCTATCCATCATAAGAATTGGAGTCTGACCCATGCTAACAACTAAAATATCACCTTGCACGGGTGACGAATCAGATAGGCAAGCCCAGCATATGACTACCACCAATAATTAAGACAGTTCTCCAACTTTTTTCTATGGCCACCGTGCGCGGGTGACAAGCCGGATAAGGTCAATTTAAGTATCCTAACCCAACTATTACATTATTATATTTCATATTATATTATTTTAACTTTCTTCCTGTTCTAAGCAAGAGTAAGTAGGGAAATTAAATCGGGCATGGTTTGATCATCTACTAAACATACTGTTACACCCCGTGAACGCTTTAACAAAAAACTTTGACTTTTACGCGGAAACGACCCAACTTTGACCTTCATTCCAAAACTCTTTTGACCATTAACAAAATCCTTAGACATATAGACCTTGAACTCATTTTTAAATGAGACTATACTCAAATACTTTTAAAATGGCGGGTGGCACCCTAAAGTGCACTGTAACCTGTACTGTGCACTAAGGACCCCTAAAGTGCACTATTACACCTCCGGTGCACTATGGACCCCTAAAGTGCACTATAACACCTCCGGTGCACTATGGACCCCTAAAGTGCACTATTTTCTTAAAATGACCCGTACGCCTTTAAACATAAAAGTCGACACTTTAGACCTATATTTAAACACATTTAATACACATTGAACCAAAATATACCATATACATTGTTTCCCAAAATTCTTAACCCATTTGACCCAAAAAAGGGTTAAAATGGACCTTGTCCCAAACACCCCTTTTTTTGCATAACCCTTTTGTGCACTTTTGACCCATTTTCCGAAAAACGGCTTCTATAACAAGACATAACACCAAAACTTCCAGAAATCATTAGGACGTTATAAACATCAAATATATGTATAAACTTGGTCATAAGGACCCGCGGAAACATGCTTTACAAAGTAACGGGTATTATGTCAAAATACACGTTTTGACCCATTTACACTACAAACCATCTTTACCAATTCATTTACCCACCAAACTTGGCCAATATCATTACTTTAACATATTAAACATGTTCTATAAACACTTGACCCGTTCAAAACCCAAAATGGGTATATTTATACTTAATCCAAACGCCCCTTTAACTTTGACTATAAACACATAAAACATACTTTGACACATCGGTTGACCACCAAATCGCTAGGACAACCTTAACATACCATTTTCCACACGACTACACTTTACCAACCAATAATAGATCAACGGGGGTACAAACTTTACACATGAGCTCGGTATTCTACCTAAGCTCCTAAAAGCATACTACCTTTAATCTTTCCACATAATTGAACCATACTCCTTATTCCACGCCATCCAACATCACAAGAACCTACAAAAAGGTTAGACAACTAAACCATAAGCTTTCGCTTAGTAAGTAAAACGATCATAACATATCATTATACTTCAATCAACACATAAGCATCATATACACTAACCACTTTCTTTAAGGCTTACTACTCCACATCTCATCTAACACATAACATCAACTCATCACATAAGCCATATTCATCACATCACATAAGCATATCTCAAGTCCATATCACTTGTCATACAACATACATAACACATATATGTTAGAAATTCATATAACACATGTCATCATCATTTTACTTACCTTAGCTCCAAGCTAAGCACATCAAGGCCTCATCATCAACCTTATCATCATCATCATCATCATAAACACCCTAAATCACAACATCATACAAACAATTAATACATAACATAATAATCATAACAATGGTTTATACAACCATTAGCTTATCTCTAACAATTCTAATCATCATATAATCATATATTGATTATATGATGATTAATCCTATCATTTACTCATCTTTCTCAAGTTAGGGTTCATAAACCCTAACTTCTCAATTCATCAATTACACTAGATATAGAGATTACTTACTTGGGAAATCAAGCTAGGAGTCATGCTATTGAATAACCATCTTCAAACAATCATCATAGTACCTCCACCTTCATCATTTCCCTCTCTTTTCTCTTATGGAACCGGAATTTCCACACTCTTGAATAATATGGAAAAGTCTAGACTTTTCTGGATATAATTATCTAGGCACAAGTTTGGACAATTGGCAAGAATGGCCCCTCAAGTCTCTTTCCCTCTATTTTGGCCACACTACATATTATAACTCTTTATTACTAGGCAACATTAGTCCCTTAAGTTATGCATCATAACTTCCAAAACTATATTTCACCTTCATTAACTATTAGATTGACCATCGGGTTTGACTACTACGCAACATTCGTTGACTGGCCAATCACAAAAGGCCCTTGGTCTATTTTCATCTAAGGTGGGGTCCAAGTACCCGAGAAATGGGTCTAACATATACATATGCTTAACTACATGCAAAACATCGAATCAATTTTATAACCAAATTATACAATGAAATCGGGTGCACCTTATAATCATGGCTGGATCTTCTAATTTTCTCCAATAAGTCATCCATAAGCTAATCTTCAGAATCTGCAAACACTCAATAAATATATGTAGAAGAAACTTCCACATCCAATTAGCACAAAACTCTTATAATGTGATTTCATTTTTTTTTAATTGTCAATTTTTCCAAAAATCACATTTTGACCAATTTTTAACCACAATTTCACACAAAAACATGTAACACATGTGACACCCCCTCCCCAACTTAAAGCATTGCATTGTCCCTAATGCAAAAACTTTAAGCTGAAATTTTGGTTAAAAATCACTTTGACAAACTCACACAACACAAAAACCTAGCTCACTTTCGTAAGAATCACGGTTGCATTTAGCGTATGCAACAAGCCTTTTAAACCACTCGGTATCCCGAGTGGACGAGTTTAGTCTCGTGAGAGTTTGTAGTGAACACACCCACAAAGTTTTTAACACACACAAAAATAAGAAAATAAAAAGAAACATAAATTAGAAACAACATAAACACACACTACAACCCACGGGTTGCCTCCCGCGAAGCGCTAAGTTTACCGTCGTCAGCCCGACATAACTCAATGGAGCTATTGAGATGGTTGAAATGGTTCTAAATAAACCACATAGACCGTGTCTATATGATCACTCTCCAAAACAACATACGGTTTCAGACAGTGTCCATTGACTTTAAACGGCTCTCCACCTACCATATTTTTTATTTCAATGGTTCAATGTGCAGAGACTTGAGTCACAACATATGGACCCGTCCATTTACTTCTCAATTTTCCCGGAAAGAGCTTAAGTCTAGCATTGAATAGCCAAACTTTTTGACCCACCAAGAAAGATTTCTTGGTGATGTGTCGGTCATGAAAAGCCTTAGTTTTCTCCTTATAAATCCGGGAGTTCTCATAAGCATCGCGTCTAATCTCATCTAATTCAGATAATTGAAGTTTCCTAGAATTACCCGCATTATTTAAGTCCATATTAACATGCCTAATTGCCCACTCAGCCCTACGCTCTATTTCAACTGGTAAATGACACGCCTTGCCATATACCAACCTATACGGTGACATCCCAATAGGGGTCTTAAAAGCCGTCCTATATGCCCACAAGGCATCATCTAGCCTCAGGGACCAATCCCTCCTATCGCTACAAACGGTCTTTTTTAATATTCGCTTAATCTCCCTATTAGATACTTCCACCTGTCCACTAGTCTGTGAATGATAAGGGGTAGCTATTCTTTGATTAACCCCATAGTGTTTCAATTACTTTCCAAATTTGAAGTTTTTAAAGTGGGAACCCCCGTCACTAATGATGGCCTTGGGGATTCCATGCCTAGCAAAGATGTTTTTCTTGACAAACTTAAGAACTACACTATGGTCATTTGTTATTGTAGCCTCCGCCTCTACCCATTTAGAGACATAGTCAACTGCCACCAAAATATACACATTGCCATGGGAGGTAGCGAATAGTCCCATAAAATCAATACCCCACACGTTAAAGATCTCAACAACAAGTATGAGATTCATAGGCATCTGATCACACCTAGAAATCCCACCAACTTGCTGGCAACGAGTACATGCATTCACAAAAGACTGGGCATCCTTGAATATAGTCGGCCAAAAGAAGCCGCTTTGCAGGACTTTGTGCCCAGTTTTCGTCGCACCAAAGTGTCCCCCACACGCATAAGAATGGCAATGAGCCAATATGTCCATATGCTTGTGATCGGGAATAGACCTCCTCACAACTTGGTCAGCACACACTTTATAAAGCTCCGGATCCTCCCAAATATAATGCTTTAATTGAGAAAAGAAGTATTATCTTTGTTCTTTGGACCAGTAATCCGGAAGCTTTTTAACTACAAGGTAGTTAACAATGTTTGCATACCAAGGGAGCTTAGAAACCTGATGCGTGGGTTTTGTAACCTTACAACAGGTTTTACCTCTCGAGGGATCTCAAGAGGCTTACAACCCCACCAGGCAGTGTACCTGACCGATGTAGTATAGTGTAGTGGTAAGTACGGGGGATTGATCGTTCTCCACAGGGAATAGTGTTCGTTAGGTATGAAAGACTACTCTAATTAGGTCTAAGGGTTGAGGAAGATTCTTTTTATGTTTTTATATTTTTATGAAAGCAAGTAAAATCTCAGTTTTGAAAGAGTGGGCGGAATTAGTTGCTAGTCAACTAACCCAAATAACTACAAATGCAAATAAAGTAAAATAACAAAAATGAAAATGTGGTGAGAAACTTATGTGTAGAGAGATGTGTTTACTTAGATTTCCTTACTCCCTAACTATCTTTTACCGGTTAATTAGTGTGTATTAGTCGCGTGGATGACGGGTGTATTCCTTAATACCATTCGTGGGGTGGCGTACTTACTTCCCCAACTCTACAAGCTCCTACTTCACTCCTATGTCGAGCCGGCTAGGAAGCTCCTAACATGGGATCACTAGAATTCGCTTGTGCATTAAATACAACCATAAAAACCTTTAGTACGCATTTGGTTCATGTTTCTTAAGACGTTCAAGCAAGTTACCGAATAGGAAGTTAGCCAGTTTTCTTAAGCCTAACATAGATAAACAATCATCCAATACAACTAACAACACACTAATAACCAATAATCAATAGCTAGGTTTCATTAGATCTAAGCAAACACAAGATAAAATTAGCCTAACATGTTAATCAAAAGACAAGAATAAGATAAAATCAAACAACACATAGACATATTGAATGATTAATTGATAACTTATCTTCAATGTAACATGGAAGATCTCAAGGAAAAAAGCCTTGAAAAAGAAGCTAAAATCGTCTTAGGGTTTTCTCCCAAAATTCCACACACTAAGCTCTCTCTTAATGACAAAAAATTAGAAAACTATATATAGATTTTGGGATCTGACGGCGTCACGTTATGGAGTGTGACGCCGTCACCTCGCCGCTTCTAGGGTTCCCGGATGACCTTCTTGACGCCGTCCCTCTTTAGCTCTTCCAAAATCCATTCTGGCTTATCAAGGCTTGACGCCGTCGAACCTTGAACGTGACGCCGTCCCCTTTTGATTTAAGCCGTGACGCCCTTGATCAAGTTAAAGCGTGACGCCGTCAGAATTCACATGCTATTTTCACTGGCTCATCATGAGTAAATTTCACGTCCAACTTTTCTTGCCAAGGCATGACGCCGTCTGGGGTTAAATGTGACGCCGTCAAAGGTAACTTTTAGCCGATTTTTGAGACTTTGCCGTTTTCTTCACTTTTATGCTCCAAAAACGTCCAAATTGCCTCCTTTTCCAGATTTCTCCTCAAAAGTACCTAAAATGACAAAAGGAACGATTTAGGGCGATATTTGATCAAATAAATACGATTTAGGGCTTAAATGACCCCTTAAAAGCGGTACACTTTTCGCTTCATCAAATACCCTTACACTTGAGATTTGCTTGTCCTCAAGCAAATGCGCTTTTATTCTAATCAAAATACAAGTTAGGGGTCATTTAATGCTAACATAAAAGTAATTACAACAAATAATCGTTCCACTTCAATTATAATAAGCACGGAGATTACAAACTAGCACCTCACAAGTAGTGTTTAGATACTCACATCTCTCAAGTGTCATCAAAATAAATCTCATAAATGAAAACGGATAATATCTCTCACTACCTGTCATAGCAAATAGATTACCATAGGCTTGGGAAAGGATCGATAACCTCCTCCACTAGGCGTAAGCACCTAAGATAAACTATCAAAGAGGGCTTTTAAATGGGTTATAACGTTAGGTGTAGGGAAAAGGAAAACACGGTTTTGTTGGATAAAGGATGTTTTACTGGTGGCTAGTTAAAGATCTTGATCAATTACATGTACTATACAATGTTGCTAAGCCAAGACTAGACTCGATCTTAAGCTAATGAAAGAAAATAACAAAACATAACAAAAACATAAAATAAAATACAATGAAACGGGATGGTAGTCCGTATGTTTTTTCTACTTTTTCTTTTTCTCATTTTTTTTTTTGTATTTTTCTTGATTTTTCGATTTTTTTTTTTTTTTTTTTTTTTTTTTTTTTTTTTTTTTTTTTTGCATACACTTTTGCCCTACCATCCAAAATAATACATCATAGGGGCATTGCATCCCCCTTACACTTGAACTTTTACATAACTTTACAAATACTAATCTAATGACTCGAATTAAGATAATTGAAAAAACTTGGAGTACTTTTAAAACATTTAGCACATATGGGGGTAATAAATGATGTTCATCCCCATTACTCCATTATACTAGTACTTTACCCATGAGTCCCAATCGTCCCAAAACAATATGTACAAGGATATGACTCGACTTAGCAACCATGTAATCAATTAGATAATTAACTTGGGTTTAAACAAATGTTGTAACAATAATGCACTAAAAATGAGTGCATACAAGGTAGGCTAAGGCGATTTGGGTGTACATTTTAGTGGGGTGTAACAAATTCTTCCTTTAAGTAAAATGCTTAAAGGTCGAAACGAAAAGATGGGCTCTGAGGGGTGTACTAGGGGTATCGTGTACTAAAAATGAGTACAACGCAAAGGGTGTGGGAGAATTACTTGACCAATGTAGTCAATGTAATTATAACAAAAACACAGGTGTAAAACAATGGGTTAATCCTAATGCCTCTTATCATGTAGTAAATCTAACTACACGAATGTAGTCTCACTTGTGGCCTTGGAATGGTCCTAACGCAAGTTCTAGAATCTAAGTGCTACCGGTACACACATCATAGCATAAATGCTTTTCCTACCAATTCTAGGGGCGAACCTCACATATTTGGGGGTGGAAAATTTTTTTTAGTGGTACGGTTTTTGTGCTAGTCATATAATTCCTATCCATGAGACGCTCATTAAGATCAAAGTTTCACTCCTAAATGTTGTAAAAAATTTTAAATTTGGCACTAAAATTACCTTAACAAGTATTTCTCTCAGTTTTATTACACATCTACTATTAAACAAACAAAAATCAAGCGCAATTGTATTCTCTAAAATCGTACTTTTACCCTCCCCTTACACTTAAGATGAACATTGTCCCCAATGTTCAAATAACAAGACGTAAAAGAAAAAAGTAAGAGAATGAAATCAAATACTCCCCTGATTCGCTTGGTGGATAGTGAAATTACACGGTTAGATCTTCCTCCAAAGAGAATGTTGAAGCTCCATGACTAATGCATCGCCACAAGCTTGATTCAATAAACATCTCCTTGTCCAAAATAACCTGTTAAACCTAAGAAAACAAACACGAAAACCTGCATAACATCGGCGGGATAAAATCTATATATAAGGATATAATGCTTGTGGAATGATAATTTTGCAGATTCCTGGAGATTATAAGTTGGAGATTTTAATAAAAACTTTTCTTAAAAACAAAACTTTCAAAAATTTCTGAAAATTAAATCTGACGCCGTCAGGTTATAAACCTTGACGCCGTCAGAAATGACTTGACAAAAAATTTCATTTTAAGTTTCCGGAAAATTTCTGGAAAAACCTTTACCTTACTTCCTGGAAATCCTGCAAAACATCATTATGACTCGATACAAGCATTTGACTCAAACAAATACTAATATGTATGCTAATTTATTATTATTACGATTCATGTTAATTTGTGTTCTAATAAACCGATTTAGATTTCCCTTACACTTAACTTTTGCAAAATACCTTTATATGTAGTTAAGACGAAGTTAAAAACAAAATAAAGCATTTTCACAAATTAGTTTTGAACATGAATCAATAATAATAAAATTTAAACATACATACGGAAACAAATAAAATCAAACAAACAAATAAATAAACACACAAAACAAATAAAATAACAATCAAATGAGGCTAGCATGCGATAAATAAAATCAATGTAACAAATGTTTTAAGGCAAACAGATGCCTTCCCTAAATTATTACAGACCATATTGTTTCAACACATACAACCAAATATCAAATTGTTCAAACATCAAATCATCAAATCACATCATCACTGGTGTGGGGGTCCTTGGCGATAGTCATAGCCAGGAGGAAGATGCCCGTGGTACCCATAAGGAGGGTAATCCTGCTCACGACCCGGGAAAGGGTCAATCTGCAGATGCGGGTCCAACTGATCACGTGTAGAAAGATGCTGCATCTGACGAACCGTGTGATCGTACATCCAGTCGAACCTCTCGTCCACCCTGGTCCTCCACGTATCAACCTGGCCCATCCAGGTCCCCTGGTGAGCCTGCCAGTCCCCCCTGCTCATGTGCCGGTAGTAGTCAGCTGTACCGGCCTCATACCCCTCATGCTGCTGCTGCTGGGGCTCCTCCTCCTCCTCATCATCCTCATCATCATCATCCTCAGCTCCGACCGGATGATACCACATAAAGGACCCATCATGCATCTCCATAATCACCTCCATCTGCTTCAAGGACCTCTCCTTCACCGTCTTGCATGCATCACCACTCAAATACCTCATGACCTCGGGCCTGAGGACTCCATAAGACTGAGCCAGTCGGGTGATAAACATCCCACCATAAATCCTGTCACCTTCCCTCTCCCCAACTCCACCATGCATAAAGCTAGCAACCCAAAACGGGATGTTGCAGTAAACATCATTAGAGTAGATGGTGTACAGGTAGAAGAGATCAGAAGCTGTGACACGGTGGTGAGAGCTGTGACGCCCTGTCAAGCTGTAGGTGAGGCAACGATGAGTTAACCGAACCCTAGGATCCCTGATTTGGGATGCCACAGTGGTCGAGGTATACACCCCATCCCCAATAGTCTGCCAGAACATGGAGCACCTAAAATCATTCTTCATCGACTCCCCATGCAACAACCTCTGCATGAACCCTGCCTGAATGGTATCATGCTGATCGTACAAACCAAGTCTCCACCCAAACTCAGTAACCGAACACGTCCTTAGCTCACCCCCCAGCCTGAAATAGATCGTGGTACCGCCCACATCGGTCCTTGCCTCAGCCATGTCAAAATGAAAGGTGGCAAAGAACTCCCGTACCAACTCCTCATATACCGGCTCCTGAATTTTAAACAGTCTTTCCCACTGGGGGCCGGTAAACCCATCCGTCTGAAAACTTTGGAGAAAGGTCTGCTCAAGACCTTCTCTCCTCAGAAAGTTCCAATCAACTACGGCCCCATTTTCGACCTTGTGTAGTAGCAGTTGTGCGTATTTGCTTGTAGCAGCATCGTTGTCAAAGATACCCCAACTGAGGACCGTATCCCCAAAGTTTTCTTGTTGAGATCGGGAAGAACTTCCTCGGCTGGGTCTTTGACGCTTACTCATTATCTGGAACAAAGCAGGAGGAATAAAAGTGTTAGTATGTGAATTAAAGACTTGGTGGCGTATCAGACAGGTCTGACGCCGTCACCCTTTGATAGGTGACGCCGTCAGGTTCAACCACATTTAAATCCGAAATTACGAGGGAAAAATCAATATTCAAACTTTAAGCTTATAAACCAAACGCCCTTTTTACAGCAAAATGGGTGATTGGATCATAGGTTATGGTTCAAATTCGTGGCCTCCCTATTAGTGAATAGACCCAATTGATTGCCAATCATCAAATGCTTTAATCTTTGTTAAATAACACTAATTAAAACACATTATGAGTTCTAAGCATGAATCAATCCTAGGGTTTCACGAGTTGGGGATTTTCGAAATTTACAAATCCTATGAGTAATTGAAACGAAAAGAATGAGTAAAAATTACTTACCACGTGAAGATTGGAAGCGGAAATTGGTGAACTTGCCCTGGGAAATTCGGAGGTGGGGTTGGAGTGGATATGGTTTGTGGGGTTTGTGATGAAAGTGATGGAAATTAAGTTATTATTGCTGTGCAGACGGGGTAACGGCGTCACGTTCAAATTCTGACGCCGTCAGATTAGCGTATTTTGCTACTTTGTGCCAGTTTACAAATGAGCCCCTCGTACTTTAAAAGAGCAGCTAGTCAGGATCAATAATCCTGATAGCTAGTCTCGTTAACAAGTTCCTCCTGGGTCAAATGTTTTGTTACTGTCACGGGGTGTAGTAAAATGTTGAAAAGGGTCGGTTGACGTCTTATTCAGGTTCCAATTTTCATCAAGGCAAGTATTCAGGGAGTGAGAGGAACTTTCCCAGGGGGTTTTCGAAATGATGGTGTGCTTTAATTGAGTTCTTCTCACACCTGGCTTAAAGCCAAAAGATCGTTTCCTAGCTTCATGAAAGTTAGGGAGCGTGACAACCATGCTCCCCACGAAAATGCTACGATCTTGAGAGTTTTTCTCGCGAGAGGATCCAAATAGATAAGAGGGTTTTGAAAGTGAAGGCTCAGGGAGGGGGGTTTCATCATCCCATTCGTTGTATGGTTCATTAGGGACCGGGAGTTCAAAGATCTTCTCGATCTTTTTGTGTGAAGCTTCCTCCCTAATTTTCTCTTTTATTCTCTAGATGAATTTTTCTGCTAGTTCCATGAACATATCTTGGGTGTTTTTCAAGTGAGTTTCTAATTCCTTGATACGTCTCTCTTGGTTGTTCACGAAAGTTAGCATTATCCCTTCAAATTCATCTTGTCGTGAGAATTGGTGAAACGTATGTTTACCAATTGTGTTCACGCACTCATCGGGATTTTCATCAGCCGTAGGTGTCTCAGCTTTCATTAAGCTCTCAACCTGCCTTTTTATGTTTTCGAACAGCTGTTCTTGGGTTGCACTCATGCAATTTAAAATCCCTTCTTCCGAGAACGTTGAGTCATTCCATTCTTCCTCTTCGTATTGTGCTAAGTCCTCAATGACTTTCCAGCACTTATCGACACTGAGCCTGCTCAATCTCCCATTGGCGGCGTAATCTATGGCTCTTCTAGTTTGATGATTGACACCATCATAGAAGATTTGGATTTGTAGCCAAGCATCCATGCCATGGTGAGGGACCTTTCGGAGTAAGTTCTTGAATCGAGTCCATGCCTCGTAGAGAGTTTCGCCTCGACGTTGTTCAAACATCAAGATATCCTTCCTTAGCTTGGTAGTTCTTCCTGGTGGGAAAAACTGAGCAAGGAAACGAGTAGTGAGATCATCCCAAGAGGTGATGGATCCTGCGGGTTGACGTTCTAGCCACTGACTAGCTTGGTCCCGCAGAGAGAATTGAAAGAGACGCAATCGGGTCGTCTCTCGAGTGGCAACATCAAGGTCTATAGAATCAACGATTTTAAGAAAGTCCTTGAGGTGTTGATTAGGATCTTCAGAACGAAGTCCATGGAATGCGCATCCGCTTTGCACCAACCGGATGGTGTCGGATCGCAAGGGTGTGATATTGGCTCCTTGAGTGAGCTCAATGGTGTTTCGATAGCCATGGTGGCTAGGACGGGAATACTCTCCTAAAGTACGGGCTCTAGGAGGTGGTGGTGGTTGTTGTGGTGGTGGGTTGTGGGGGTTAAGGATATTACCATCTTCCATGATGTCGGATGGTATGGTTACGAACAAAGACACGAAGAAAATAGATAGACTAAAGAAAATCTAGAAAAAGAAAATAAAAATCTCACTAGAAAGGAATCTAGTGAGTAGACCTAATAGAAATAAAAATTCAACCTAAACAATAACTATTCCCCGGCAACGGCGCCAAAAACTTGATGCGTGGGTTTTGTAACCTTACAACAGGTTTTACCTCTCGAGGGATCTCAAGAGGCTTACAACCCCACCAGGCAGTGTACCTGACCGATGTAGTATAGTGTAGTGGTAAGTACGGGGGATTGATCGTTCTCCACAGGGAATAGTGTTCGTTAGGTATGAAAGACTACTCTAATTAGGTCTAAGGGTTGA
Organism: Artemisia tridentata subsp. tridentata; assembly: GCA_021014915.2. Classification (NCBI taxonomy): domain Eukaryota; kingdom Viridiplantae; phylum Streptophyta; class Magnoliopsida; order Asterales; family Asteraceae; genus Artemisia; species Artemisia tridentata. The sequence continues at coordinate 15,161,711 of CP139507.1, read as the reverse complement.
GGAAGATTCTTTTCATGTTTTTATATTTTTACGAAAGCAAGTAAAATCTCGGTTTTGAAAGAGTGGGCGGAATTAGTTGCTAGTCAACTAACCCAAATAACTACAAATGCAAATAAAGTAAAATAACAAAAATGAAAATGTGGTGAGAAACTTATGTGTAGAGAGATGTGTTTACTTAGATTTCCTTACTCCCTAACTATCTTTTACCGGTTAATTAGTGTGTATTAGTCGCGTGGATGACGGGTGTATTCCTTAATACCATTCGTGGGGTGGCGTACTTACTTCCCCAACTCTACAAGCTCCTACTTCACTCCTATGTCGAGCCGGCTAGGAAGCTCCTAACATGGGATCACTAGAATTCGCTTGTGCATTAAATACAACCATAAAAACCTTTAGTACGCATTTGGTTCATGTTTCTTAAGACGTTCAAGCAAGTTACCGAATAGGAAGTTAGCCAGTTTTCTTAAGCCTAACATAGATAAACAATCATCCAATACAACTAACAACACACTAATAACCAATAATCAATAGCTAGGTTTCATTAGATCTAAGCAAACACAAGATAAAATTAGCCTAACATGTTAATCAAAAGACAAGAATAAGATAAAATCAAACAACACATAGACATATTGAATGATTAATTGATAACTTATCTTCAATGTAACATGGAAGATCTCAAGGCAAAAAGCCTTGAAAAAGAAGCTAAAATCGTCTTAGGGTTTTCTCCCAAAATTCCACACACTAAGCTCTCTCTTAATGACAAAAAATTAGAAAACTATATATAGATTTTTGGATCTGACGGCGTCACGTTATGGAGTGTGACGCCGTCACCTCGCCGCTTCTAGGGTTCCCGGATGACCTTCTTGACGCCGTCCCTCTTTAGCTCTTCCAAAATCCATTCTGGCTTATCAAGGCTTGACGCCGTCGAACCTTGAACGTGACGCCGTCCCCTTTTGATTTAAGCCGTGACGCCCTTGATCAAGTTAAAGCGTGACGCCGTCAGAATTCACATGCTATTTTCACTGGCTCATCATGAGTAAATTTCACGTCCAACTTTTCTTGCCAAGGCATGACGCCGTCTTGGGTTAAATGTGACACCGTCAAAGGTAACTTTTAGCCGATTTTTGAGACTTTGCCGTTTTCTTCACTTTTATGCTCCAAAAACGTCCAAAATGCCTCCTTTTCCTGATTTCTCCTCAAAAGTACCTAAAATGACAAAAGGAACGATTTAGGGCGATATTTGATCAAATAAATACGATTTAGGGCTTAAATGACCCCTTAAAAGCGGTACACTTTTCGCTTCATCAAAACCTCAAATAAGTTTTCATCCGGAAAGCTTTCTTAGATCACATCAGATGGGTTGAACGGTGGAGGGATAATCCTGGACAAATGGTCGGAAACCACATTTTCCAACCCCTTTTTATCTCAAATTTCCAGATTAAATTCTTGCAAGAGCAAAATCCACCTAAGCAACCTCAGTTTTGTCTCTTTCTTGGTCAATAAATGTTTCAGGCCACTGTGATCCGAAAATATTATCACCTTAGAGTGCCCCCAAATATATGACCGGAACTTATCAAGAGCAAAAACCACGGCTAGCAATTCCTTTTCAGTAGTGGTGTAATTCATTTGAGCTTCTGAAAAAGTCTTACTAGCATAGAAGATTACAACGGGTTTCTTATCGACCCGTTGTCCCAGCATCGCCCCAGCGGCATAATCACTCGCATCACACATGATCTCGAAAGGCTTTGACCAATCAGGTGACTGCAGAATTGAGGCTTCTACAAGCTTTTGCTTAAGCATATTGAATGATTTAACACATGATTCATTAAAGTCAAATCGTGCCTCTTTTAAGAGTAAATTACAAAGAGGCTTTGATATAGCACTGAAATCTTCAATAAATGTTGGGAATTATATTTTCAATAGATTTGATGATACAAAACAAGAAGAAAGAAACATTAATTCTGGTTGCAGGGGTGGTTAATTCTGGTGATTACCCAGTTAAGTCTGGTGGTTAAGTCTCCTGGTTAAGTCTCCTAGTTAAGTCTTCCAGTTAAGTCTCCTCGTTAAGTCTGGTAGTTAAGTGTGGTGATTACACAGTTAAGTCTTCTAGTGTATCAGGTGCTGCTATGAGTCATACTGCTGCTAGTTGGATAAAGATGAAGAATATATTATTTATATGAGTCACTTATAAATAATATCTAGATATTTGTTCAGTCAACAAAGTTGTAAACAAAGATAAAAGTTTTATCTTAATGAACAAGCAAATAGTAGACAAGACTTATCAACTTTGTAATGATCTCCTTTGTTCTATAAAAAGGAGATCATAGCTTATATACTTAGTATGTTTTATGTAGTGTTCTAGTGTGCGTAGAATTTAAACACCAAAGGGTGTCAATATGTAAAACATCTCAAAAGTGTGTGTGGGAACATCAGACAAGGGGTCTGATGTTGATTAGGTTTGTTTAGCCTCAAGGTAATCAAGGTTTTCCTTGATCTCTGTTATTGTTGTAGAGTAACCGTGCTATATTTGATCACATAGCATTGGGGCTGAGTTTAATAACAAAGAGAAAGTTTGGCAAAACCTTGTTGTGATAGTATTGTATTATTTCATTTGAATATTCCGCCAATATTATCATCGTACTTATCATTAGTTTATCCTAGATCAAGGTCTAACAACCTTGAGCCAATAAACGGTCACAAAACTTATTGTTAGTTAGATAGTCTAAAATAAGTTTTCTACAGTTGGTATCAGAGCGGGGGGCTCTCGATCTAGGATATTACAAGGTTTTGGTCTGTCGAAAAATGCAGAAAAACAAGAAAAATTCGGATCTGGTTCGTATTTTCGTAACTCACTGCAGGGCTATTTTCAAAGGGCGATAACTCCTTCGTTAACCGTTGGATCGGGCTGAAATTTTTACTGGAGATTCTACATATATCAAGGTATATTCTCATCGAAGGGATCTTCAATCTGAGCTCTAGATTGTCAGGTATAAATTTTTGAAAACTGCTGCAGAGGTGTTTCTGAAGTTCAAATTTTTCGGGTTAGCATTATTTGTTACTACACACACAAAGGGGAAGAATCACACACAGAAGAAAGTTGGTTCTTAAAAGATAAAAAGGCTTGTTTATCAAATTATTATTGGTGAAAAAGGTCATTTGTTGCTTATTTGAAGTTGAGGTTGAATTTTTCAAAATTGTTTTTTATCATACCTTTTCCTTGAAGGTAACTTGTTTGTGCTGCAATTTTATATGACTACGAATTGACAAACACTTAAAGGAGTAACGTTGTAGTGCTCAGTGTCTCATAGAAGATGAGTTTATTGTCAAGAGATTGAGGTCTCTCTATACCAAGAGATTAGGTATACGTTCGAAGTCAGTTTTAGTACAAGACATAAGACACAAGGTTGGTTTATTCAGCTTCATCAACAAGTTAGTAATGGTTGGTTTTTCTTCATCAGTCATAAAAGCCTACAGAATGGGAGATTCAAATGGTTAACATATGGGTTTCAGTGGAAGCTTAAACGTTCAAATGTTTAACCATTTATTATATTTGTGCATCACCACAGGGAAAGTTATTGATTCTTACAACTGTTGATTAGTATTGCTACTGATGGTTTAGATTTTTACTGTCTCAAGTTCATTTTTAGTGCGGAAAACTTAATGGAGGGTAATTTGAGACATTAGAAGGATAGATTGGATGTGTAGTATTAGTTCGTAGTTGTAAAGATCATATTTGTAATATTCTCTATTTGTTGATAACAAAAAAGGGAAGAGATGTGGTGGATAGCATAGATTAAGGGGAAGACAGTACGGTTTAATTCATGGTGAGATTTAATTATCTTAATTTCTCTACTTCGTCTAGGGAAATTCGTACAAGAACGTTTTTGTTTTGTAATCATCAAATAGGGGAAGATTGTTGGGAATTATATTTTATATAGATTTGATGATACAAAACAAGAAGAAAGAAACATTAATTCTGGTTGCAGGAGTGGTTAATTCAGGTGATTACCCAGTTAAGTCTGGTGGTTAAGTCTCCTGGTTAAGTCTCCTAGTTAAGTCTTCCAGTTAAGTCTGGTGGTTAAGTCTTCTAGTTAAGTCTGCTAGTTAAGTCTGGTAGTTAAGTCTGGTGATTACACAGTTAAGTCTTCTAGTGTATCAGGTGCTGCTATGAGTCATACTGCTACTGGTTGGATAAAGATGAAGAATATATTATTTATATTAGTCACTTAAAAATAATATCTAGATATTTGTTCAGTCAACAAAATTGCAAACAAAGATACAAGTTGTATCTTAATGAACAAGCAAAAAGTATACAAGACTTATCAACTTTGTAATGATCTCCGTTGTTCTATAAAAAGGAGATCATAGCTTAGATACTTAGTATGTTTTATGTAGTGTTCTAGTGTACTTAGAATTTAAACACCAAAGGGTGTCAATATGTAAAACATCTAAAGAGTGTGTGTGGGAACATCAGACAAGGGGTCTGATGTTGATTAGGTTTGTTTAGCCTCAAGGTAATCAAGGTTTTCCTTGATCCCTGTTATTGTTGTAGAGTAACCGTGCTATATTTGATCACATAGCATTGGGGCTGAGTTTAATAACAAAGAGAAAGTTTGGCAAAACCTTGTTGTGATAGTATTGTATTATTTCATTTGAATATTCCGCCAATATTATCATCGTACTTATCATTAGTTTATCCTAGATCAAGGTCTAACAGCCTTGAGCCCATAAACGGTCACAAAACTTATTGTTAGTTAGATATTCTAAAATAAGTTTTCCACAGTAGAATAAGTCTAAAACTTATAGCAGATTTACATGGGTTTTCTTTTTAGGTTCTAAGGATGAAACTTCTAGCATTCTTAAGACATTCATTACACAGATAGAAAACCAAGTAGACAAGAAAGTGAAAGTCATTAGATGTGATAATGGGACAGAGTTTAAGAATAGAGTTATGGATGACTTCTGCAAAGAAAAAGGTATTGGGAGAGAATTTAGTGTTGCTAGAACTCCACAACAGAATGGTGTTGTGGAGAGAAAGAATATAACACTAATAGAAGCTGCTAGAACTATGTTAGCTGACTCTAAGCTACCTATAACTTTTTGGGCTGAAGCAGTCAACACTGCTTGCTATGTCCAGAATAGAGTTTTAGTTGTACAACCTCACAATAAGACATCATATGAACTTTTTAGAGATAGAACTCCTGCAATAGGATTTCTTAGACCTTTTGGATGTCATGTGACAATTCTAAATACCTAAGACCATTTAAGAAAATTCGATGGTAAAGCAAATGAAGGATTATTTGTTGGATATTCTCTTAATGGCAAAGCATTTAAAGTATACAACATAAGAACTAGGATTATAGAGGAAAACCTACATGTGGAGTTTTTAGAGAATAAATCTAATGTAGAAGGTCAAGGACCGAAATGGCTATTTGATCTTGAGACACTAACCAAATCAATGAATTATGTGCCTATTGTTGTAGAAACTAATGATTTTTCAGGTTCACAAGCAACAGATGAGGCAAGGTTAGAAAAGGAGAAAAATCAAGATCATGTATGGATGCCAATATGGTCAAGTAAAAGTGTGGAATCAACTTCAACAATTGGTGAATCATCTTCTGGTAAAGCTAAAGAAGATGTTGAAGATGGAGCAAAGAAGATGGAACAAAGGAACAAGAAATTAGTTCTGCAGGTGTATGTGGATGACATTATCTTTGGATCTACAAGGAAAGAGATGTGTTTAGAGTTTGAGAAGCTTATGCATGATAAGTTTCAGATGAGTTCCATGGGGGAACTTACATTCTTTTTGGGTCTGCAAGTTAAACAGTCATATGAAGGCATATTTGTTAGTCAAGATAAATATGTTGCTGAGATACTTAGGAAGTTCAACTTTGCTGATTCAAAAGTGGCAAGCACACCAATGGACTCTGAGAAGCCATTGCTAAAAGACTTAGATGGAGATAATGTAGATGTACACACTTACAGATCTATGATAGGCTCTTTGATGTATCTTACATCATCCAGACCTGATATCATGTTCTCTGTTTGTGCTTGTGCAAGATTTCAAGTAACTCCAAAGGTTTCTCATTTAGCAGCAGTCAAGAGTATTTTTAGATATCTCAAGGGTAAACCTAGGTTGGGTTTATGGTATTCAAGGGAATCTCCTTTTGACTTTGTAGCATTTTCGGATAGTGATTATGCTGGTGCTAGCTTGGACAGAAAGTCAACAACTGGAGGATGTCAATTCCTTGGGTGTAGACTTATCTCATGGCAGTGTAAGAAGCAAACAATTGTGGCTACTTCAACAACTGAAGTTGAATATGTAGCTGCTGCAAGTTGTTGTGCTCAAGTCCTATGGCTTCAAAACCAACTTCTTGACTATGGGTACAATTTCATGAACATTGTCATTCATATTGATAATAGTAGTATAATTTGCGTTATTAAAAATCCAGTACAACATTCTAAAACAAAACACATTGAAATTAGACATCACTTTATAAGAGACTGCAATGAGAAAAGATTAATTCAAGTTCTTAAAGTTGCTTCAAAACACAACTTTGCAGATCTGCTAACAAAAGCTTTTGATGTTGGAAGGTTTCAATACTTGGTAGCAAGTATTGGAATGCTTAATCCTTAAAATTTTTAATCTGATGTGTTTTTGTATATAAATTTTTGTTTGTACTGCTAGCTTTGTCAATTAATACTGCTACTACAAAAGTTTGTGCTGTTAGTGCAAATTTAAATTGTGTTATTCATACAGTTAGTCCTATTTTTATTCTAATGCAAGACAAGTACTTTGTACATTGTTCTTTTCGTTTTAGACTAACTATTTTAGGTATGAACATTTGAGCACAAAGGAAGTTTTCAAGTGAAATAAGTGAGCAGAAGAATGGAGATACTAGTTGCTGACATAATAGGTTAATGATAGAAAAAGTTTGGGATTTTAAAACTCCTTAAAACTTCTTTCTTGAAACCTGATTATGAAATTTCACACTGAATTGATAACTTAGTTGATCAGAAAGTAACTGATACAACTCACTTTCTATCATTTTATACTTTTAAGTATAATGAGCAAGTCTAAGGACATCTGATAGAAAGAACAGCTAGTAAAAGTGAATCTAACACTTGTGTTAGAGGCAACAATTGCTATGAGCTGGAAACCCTGTCAAGAAAGCCTTTTGAATAGGTTTATCTTTACACAGGCAGTTATTTATAACTGAAAAACATTGGTTCTCACACAACCAGAGGTTGCTTTAAACTGAAATTTTGATTGTGTGTCTGTAACTACACTTGATCCCCTCGAAATGGTTGAAAGCAGTATGATTTTTCATAATAAAATCATATGCATATTGCTATATGTTAAAAGTTTTTCTTAAAAAGGATTTTTGGAATAAAAATGACTCAGAAAACCATCAAATGATGGATTATGAGTTATTGCCCCATGATTCACCTCTCATAGGAGGTTACACACCTAGAAGTGATGAGGGCAGCAAAATAACTCTTAAGGAATTGATGGCTTCATGTACAACATTGTCTGAAAACAAGTTCATATTGGTAGATTAAATAATGATGGGATGATAGTGAGAGATCTTCCAAACAGGGGAGGATAACATGTTATTTGCATCTCAGGGGAGGAAGTAAACCCAAAGAAGGAAGTTTAACCAATGAAAGGGAGGAAAAGACAAGAGTTCACAAGATGATGACATAGAGGTTGAAAATGACAAGAATAGAGCTGATAATCTCTTCTTCATGAACAAGATTCTGGAGTATTATGTATATTCAGAAGGGATGAAGCATTCAAAAGGAGAAAGTTCTATCTAGGTCAAACGGAGAAAAGTTTTAATTTCAGTTCACTACGTTTGTTCATCACTTGCAAAGGCATGCTGATAGATGATTTCACTTGTTGAAATCATTGCCTCTTATAATTCCTCCATCCAAGGAAATTGCACCATCTTTTAGGTCAATGTTTGAAGCCTGAAGATGTTTATTGATATTGTTGAAGACAAAGATCAGAAAGCAGATGAGTTACTGAGATAGATATTAATCTTTCAGAATAGAAGAAAGTTCAGTCCAAGGGTCTGACTATGAAGTGTTTGAAAGATCTTCACAATTCCTCATTTAATTTAGAAAACATGTTGAAATGGATTCACATGTTTAGGGAAGGATTGTTGGGAACTAAATATCCTGAAGTTTAAGTATCGGGAAATATTCTTAAGTGATTAAATTTGGTAGCAGTAGAGTTAAGTCTGGTGAGTACCTAGTTAAGTCTGCTGGTTAAGTCTGGTCGTTGAAGTTAAGTCTGGTGGTTAAGTCTAGCGATTAATTCTGGTGAGTAACAAAATTAAGTATGCTCTTCTATCGTTAAGTCTGGTTGACTGGATGGATAAGTGCACTAAATTCAATTATACACGGTATATAATATCTTACCCCATGTGCTCAGTCTTTATCTTATATTCACAGAACAATTTGTAAACATAGATACATGTTGTATCTTAGTTTCTGACACACATAAGATAAGCTAGCAAGTTGTTCGACAAGACTTAAAATTATTGTAAAGATCTTTCTTGAACTATAAAAGAAAGATTTTAGACTAACTTTAAAGGTGTCTTTTGAATGTGCTTAGATTATATCTATTAAGACATAGAACAAACACAACAATATCACAAGTCATAGAAACATAAGATTCAAGGTTGTAACCCTAGTGATAAGTAAAGATCACTCGTATTATTATCTTGATAATATTGAATCGTTTGGTGTTAATACTTTGTTGTTCATTGTTAAATAACAAACATAACTGTTCCATTTCCATAACCAAAATAACCTTCTAAGTGTGGTTAAGTAGATTCCCCATACTTAATCATATTAACTCAACATATCATATACACAAAGTTACAAAGGTTTAACCACCTTACAGTGTATCGATTAATCCTAACAATAAATCGCCTGTAGAACCCTGCATGACCAAGAAAAGATGGCACAGCTTTAACGTTAGTGGGAGGAGGAAGGGTTGAAATTATTTGCACCTTGGCATGGTCAACCTCGAATCCTTTTTCAGAGACAACGTGCCCCAATACAATTCCCTCACGAACCATGAAATGGCTCTTCTCCTAACTAAGCACTAGATTAGTTTCGGTGCATCTTTTTAACACACTTTCAAGCTGACCCAAACAGCTTTCAAAGGATTGACCAAAGATGGAGAAATCATCCATAAATATCTCTACAGATTCTCCAACCATGTCCAAAAAGATGCTCATCATGCACCGCAGAAAGGTAGCGGGTGCATTACACAGACTAAACGGCATTCGGTGGAAAGCAAATGTCCCATAAGGACATGTAAAAGTGGTTTTGGCCTGGTCATCAGGATGGATGGGTATTTGATTATACCCGGAGTCACTACAAAAAAAAGGCTTTCAGAGACTGAATTTCTAGGGACTGATATATAAGTCGCTGATACATAGCATCGGTAACTGAAACATCAGTTACTGATACTTTTAAGGACTGGCCTTTTATTGAATGATTGCGGCGACTAAAAATCAGTCCTCGATTCAGTGACCCCGTATCTGAGACTAAATTTCAGTTACTAATATGCCTGTACGGGAAAAAAATTTGGAGGCAAATTTGTTAGTGACTGAATAAGGGTGACAATTCAGTCCAAAGTACATTTACATCATATCTAAGACTAAATTTTAGTTACAAATATATTTGCGCAATAAAAAATTTTGGCAGAAAATTTGTTAGTGTGACTAAATTATAGTCACAGTTCGGTCCCTAATACATGGAGATCATAGCTAAGACTAAGTTTCAGTTACAAATATGTCTACACAATAAAAAGGTTTGGAGGGAAATTTTTTAGTGACTGAATTTCAGTCACAACTGCGTCCCTATTACATGGACATCACACCTAAGACTAAAATTCAGTTACAAATATGTTTGCGCAATAAAAAAAGTTTTGAGGGAAATTTGTTAGTGACTGCATTTGGATCACAACTCAGTCCCTAATACATGGACATCATAGCTAAGACTAAAATGTATAAAAATAGATTAAAACAAACTAAAACGTTTAAAAACGGACGAAAACTTATAAAAACATTTAAAATCAAACGAAAACGTATTAAAATGGACGAAAACGTAAAAAACGGACAAAAACCTATAAAAATGGACGTAAACGTAAAAAAACGAACTAAAATTATTAAAAAATTATTACGTTCTTACCATATATAATAAGTCGTGGTGCCTATAGCAATCGTCAATCCACTATACTATACACACCACTTCCATTCAAGATAATAACAAGAAAGTTACATATAGGCATATAGCGAATCAACGCACTCTACTTTACACACCACGTGGACCATCATATTGCCTTTACGGGTTCTCACACCCCTATTTAACTTCAAAATAAAATTATTAAAAAATTATCATATATTATAATATCTGGCTAAACCCCGTGCGTTTATAAGTTCTAAAATTAGTTGGTTTATAAATATATGAATTAGATTCTATAATACCTCCGTAGAAAATAAATTTCCCTTTCAGTTTCCCGCTCTAGTTTTTCCCCAAAACTCAAATTATCCCTCAATCCAAGCATCCAACTAAAAGCCCTCTTCCCCCAAAACCTTTCCAACCCTCACCATAAACTTTCAAAATGGCTGCAGAACCAGCCACATCATCACCATCAGCCGCCCTACCAAACAACGATAAGCCAGTGATCGTTAGAGTCAAACGCAAAAGCTACCAGTCTCCACTCGAAGCTTTTTGTAACTCCTTTATTTCACACTTTTGATTAATTATTTTACAACTATTTCTGATAAATATCTTTGTGTTAATTAGGGCTTGAAGTAAATGAACGACCAGTGAAGCGTCCATTGCTTGATTTTCATAAACTCTCTATTAATGATTCAGCCTCCAAAGGTATTATATATATATATATATTTTATTTTATCAAGCTTAGAAATAAGGACTTCACGAGTTGGTGTTTGGATTTGCTTATGCTCTTAAAAGAATAATTTGTTTGAAAGTGTCGATTGTATTCTTTTAATTGCGGGTTTTAGGTTAGATATGAGGGAATTCTAGTTTTGTCGTAAATAAGCACCTACAAATATGTAGGTCCCATCCGCCTAGGGGTGGTAGTCGTGGAAGAGATCTTCCAACAAGTCCCAGGGGTGGTTATGGGAGAAGGAGGAGAACTAGTCCCAGGGGTGGTCGCTATGGTGGTGGTGGCTATGGTGGTGGTAGTCGTGGAAGAGATCTTCCAACAAGTCTCCTTGTTCGTAATCTTCGCCACGACTGTCGGTATGTAGTTACCAACTTATTTTTAGTTTTCTTAGTTGACTCTTTATTGTGCAGCCATGTAGGATAGTGAGTGTACGTGGTAGTTGTGGCTATACTTATCTCCGCTGTCTTGTGCCCTATGCTTTTAGTTTGTTAATTTTATACATTGTAGGAGGATCTGCGTTTCTTACAAGGTTTCAAAATTAGATAACTAATATAAAATGTTTTTATCGTGTGGCCAGAAGATCTTCGGAGGCCCTTTGGACAATTTGGTCCTCTAAAGGACGTCTATTTGCCAAGGGATTACTATAGCGGGTGAGCTAGTGTTTAATTATAACTTCCATTGCCAATTGGCCTGGAGGTTACAAAAGTACCGTCTAAAATCTTTTGAATTGGGTCGTCTCATTCATGATATGTCAACCCTTCACTTGTTTTAAACACTATATTTCTTTGGTATACAGTAAGTGCCACCTTCCTATGATTGAAATGAACTGCCTTCTTTGGAAGATATGTATCCAGTTAGGAAAGTTATCTAAACCGACTCCATACTCAATTCATGCTTGTTTCTTAAATTTATTTTTGATTTCTACAGCCGCGAATTCACTCATCGGGTAAAATCTGTGTCGATGGCAAAGTTTACTTCTCAAGAAGTTAGTGCCCTTCAAGGAGGTGGAAATGCGGTAATGAATCACTTATTTGCTTTTAGCTTTAATCTACACTAATTATCCAATTTTGACCCCTTTGAATTGCAACAATAGAGTGCTAAGGAAATATATTTTAAAGAATGGGATGCACAACGCCAATCCTTCCCTGACAGCAGGTCTGTGGTCATGAATCTCATGCAATGTTTTGCTTATCGATAAAAACTGCAAATTCTGAGTTTTTCATGCTTCCAGTAATGTAGAGAGACTTCGGGACTTCATCAAGCATGTCTATGTTGATAGGAGATACTCTGGTGAGAGAAGCTTTGACAAACCTCCAAGAGCAAAAACGGTATGCCTTTTAACTATTTAAACAACGCAACCCTTAAAACATGCCTTATGAATATATAGTAGTAATAATAGGCATGCCTATGATATGCTTTGAGGACCTCTAGTTATTATTGGTGAAAAAATGGGTGGGTTGCTGGTCTGGTAATGTGTAAAAACAGTTTCTATTTTAGAGGGCCAGTCCAGGTTGCCCCAAAACATTTCTTGCGAAATTTGTTATTTTTTTATTAATAATTAGTGTGCCATATATGATTACAAACAATTTAGAATTCTGAGCATTAAAAACACAGTATGTGCGGATTTTAGCCTATTCAACTCTTTTTAGCTAGTGTTTTGGTTTCACTCGCTTGAACCATCTGAGGTAAAACATAACCTGAGTTGACCCAATCATCAGTAAACCCATCTTTAGTATTTATCGAACTACATATATTGTTTACCTTTTCTTTCTTGTTTAAAGTTCTAATTGTTCTGCATCATGTACTGTTTCCTAAATTGGAATGCAATTCCACCTTAAACAGGGTGAAATAGAAGGTTCTAGAAGCCCACCATACGAGAATGAACGACGTTACAGTGATAGACCTAGTCCTGGTGAAAGTTCCAGAAATAGTTATGATGAAAGACAGAGTCCAGGGTATGACCAAGATTTCAAAAAAAGCCCAGCCCGTACAGATGTTGTTAATGACTGGCGACGAGAAGATAGACTTGGAAATGGAAAAAGATCTGATGATGGTGGTTCTAAAGTTGAAGGTAGATCTCCTGATCGCCAAAGTAATCCAGATATGTCAGGTCCACCTACAGTTCGACCTGTTAGGGATATATTGGGAGATAGTGTTTCTCCTCAGAACCCCCTAAAGCTAATGGTTCAAGGCCAGCAGTTGGTTCCTTTTAAACGCAGGTGTGGATCTTCATTTATCTAGTTTTATGTTTAATTTGTAATGTTTGTGGCCGAAAGAAGACAACACAGTCAGCATGGGAGGTGGGCGTTGGGCTAGTGATGAGGAAAAAAGATTATTGAATGAAAGAAGCAGCTTAATCATCTCAACAAGCTGACTCAACACCTAAACAAAACTCGACTGAGATTAATGAATTGAGAGCAAAGGTTAGTGAACTTGAACCGTATAAACGTAATTATGAGAAACTGGCAAAATTCTTGAGCCAAAAATTTCCGGACTTCGAGAGCACAATAGACTCACCAAATACTACTCAAGGTGATGGTAACGATGATCCATTCATCGATAGTGATATATAGGACGTTCAAATTTATTTCTATTGAATTTGGTTTTATTTTTAAACATATTGAATTGTAAACTCTTTTTATTTGAATTGGTGATTATTATGCTTTAAAGAAATGTTGTTATTATTATTGTTTATGGTTTGGAGTTTTATATACTATTGTAAAGGGTCATGTATGCATTGTGAATGGGGACTGAATTAAATTGTATTTGCCACTAACTTTTAGTTTATAATAGAAATATAATGGAACGACGCCATCATATTGGAGACTGATTTGAATGTTATTTTGTATCGATTAACATATATTTTGAAACTAATTTTCAGTCACTAGAAAAACAAATTAAGGACTAATTCATCTGTTTTTTGCGACTCATAATCAATCCTTAAATCCGTTTATCAGATACTGATTCGAGACTAAATTTTAGTCTTTAATAGAAGCAATTTATGGACTGAAAACGTTTAGTTTTTGTGACTAATTATCAGTTTTTAAAGCCGTTTATTAGAGACTGGTTTGGAGACGATTTAGGGACTATAAACAATGTTTATGGACTAATTTTCAGTTCCTAAATCCATGTGTTAGTAACTGATCTAACATAGTATTGGCGACTGACTTTTCAGTCGCCGATAATATGCATTGGGGACTGAAATAACATGATACCAACCCATAGAAATAAGGACTGACTTTTTTATTTTGGAGACTGATCTCTGGTCCTCGTTGGTTCGATACAACAAGGACTGAATTTCAGTTGATAACGTCACTTTCCGTAACTAAGCTTCTGTAACTGATTAGTGACTAGCAAAATCAGTCCTTGATAGACCATTCGTAACTGATCATGGTGTATCGGAGACTGATTTTTCAGTCTCTGAAAGCCTTTTTTTTTGTAGTGAGTACCCATCCAAGAAGCAATAGAACTTCTGACCAGAAAACTTCTCAACTATTTGATCAATAAAAGGTAGTGGGAAATGATCTTTAGATGTTTATTTAGCTTACGGTAATCTATGCACACTCTCCACCCGGTCACTGGTCGGGTGGTGAGTTTTTCCCCACTCTCGGTTTCCACAACAGTGATACCAGCCTTTTTAGGCACCGTTTGAGTGGGACTTACCCATTTACTATTCGAGATGGGATAGATGATACCAGCATCTAGCCATTTGAGAACTTCCTTCTTCACTACCTCCTTCATATTAGGATTCAAGCACCTTTGCGCATCTCTTGATGGCGTAACATCTGGGTCCGTAACAATTCGGAGCATACATAATAAAGGACTAATTCCTTTCAAGTTTGCTGCTTTATACTTAGAAAGCACTTCCAAAATTGCTTCCTCTTTTGATCTAGAAAGATCAGAAGCAACAATAACGGGTAAAGTATTGTTAGGACCTAGAAAAGCATATTTGAGATTGGCGGGCAAAGGTTTCAGCTCAAGAGTTGGAGGCACCTCTAGCGACGGCTTTGTGGCCGTGTCAAAATTAATAGGCAAGGGCTCAACTTAAAAGACCAAGGTGGTCTTTGATGGTCCAAAGAACTGACCAAACACTCTTGAATCTCTTGTACTTCAGCAACATCAAGAATCTCCTCATTCTCACCAGTTAGATACAAATCTAAAGGATCATCCTTAAGCATATAGGGTGCATGCTTTTGGACTTCCTCATCGATCACATCCACCTGGTAGCATTCATTCATAGTAGGAGAATTCACATAATTAAACACATTCAATCTTAGCTTCTTATTATTGAAGGCAATATCCATGGCGCCAGTTCGACAATTAATCCTAGCATCTATCGTGGCTAAGAATGGTCGCCCAAGGATAATGGTTGGCTGGACATCCTTGTATGGTAACTCGGTGTTCATAACAAAGAAGTCAACTGGGTAATAGAAGTCATAAACTTTTACAATAACATCCTGTTAGGAAATTAAGCTTAAGCAGTTAAGACTGTTGGAGGTAATAGTTAGGACTGTTGAAGATTGAAGTTAAGACTGCTGAAGAGTGTTGAAGACATGAGCAGTTAAGACTGCTGAGAGAAGAAGTTAAGACGGTTTATGATTTATGTAAGTAGATAAATATGGAAAATATATTGTGTATATCGTATAAGAATAGATTGATGGTTATCTTGTACAGAAATCCTTAGTCTATAAAAGGATTGCCTAGGTTAACACATAATACGATAGAGTTCATACGTATTAGAAAGATTCAAGGTTGTAAACCCTAGTGATAGGAGATCACTCGTATTATTATTCTAATAATATTGAATCGTTGAAGATTATTATTCTGTGTTCTTTGTTTCATTCAATTCATACTAAACACATAAGGTCTTCTAAATACTAGCTAGTAAATTCCACGTGCTAGACTAAGTATAATTCTTCGTATCACATCTAATACAAGGAGTGTGTGTAGATCCGGTCACATCCTCTAAGATACTTCTAGGAATTTTGGTAGATCGATCGGCTAAGGAAATTATAGTGTCACTCTTACGAAGAGTTCCCAAGTCATACTTATCGACCAAACTAGCAAGAAGGATGTTGATACTAGCATCGAGATCAAGGAGCGCCTTCTTAATAGCAATATTTCCCACCACAACTGAAATCAATGGTGCTCCAGGATCTTTGAATTTGGGAGGAAGAGAGCTAGATAATACTGCACTGACATGCTCAGTCAGGTCAATCTTTTTAGGCAAAGTTGCCTTCAGCTTCCTCTTTTGGGTACACAAGTCCTTTAAAAACTTGGTATATGCAGGAATTTGCTCGATAGAATCAATAAGGGGGAGATTGATCTTTACTTGCTTGAAAGTCTCCCACATATCCTCAGAATGAGGACCTTTTTTAGCCAATCTTGCAGATGCCGATTTTTCCAAAGCTGCGAGGTAAGGAGTGGTTGTGCATGACACACCACCCTCCCCAACTTTGGGTGATTCAGTAGCTTCAGGATCTTGTGTTGTTGGTTTTGGAAAATCTTTTAACGCATCATTTACCAACTCAGAATCAGACTTAACATTATCAGCTTTTTTACCTTTAACAACAATTTCGTCATCAGTAACGAAATCCTCGACATCATGTGAAAAATCATGAACACTTGGAATTTTGATGTCATTGTTGTAGGTTTTACCATTTCGAAGAGATGTCACCATATTCAACTGCTCAGGACCACCTGGCTTATGCGTTGGATTGAGAGTGGGTTTGTGCACCTCTTCAGCCAACTGCCCTAGTTGTCTCTCAAGATCACCTTGATTGGACTTAGCCAACTCGCTTAGGATCAAGTCAAACTTTTGGTCAACATTGGATTGTTGGCCATTGCTTGAACCTTGACCGCGATTTTGGTATTGATGTGGCCTTTGTTGGTAGGAGCTTTGTTGTTGGTAATTGTTAGAGCGATTGTCGTCATCCTTCCAACGGAAGTTGGGATGATTGCGCCATCCCGGATTGTAACTTTCGGAGAATGGGTCGTTTCGTGGACGGTTTCCATAGACTCCATTTACCTCCTCATTCGATGGCGTCCCCTAAGTTTGACAATTATTGATCGAATGACTCGGATCACCACACATTGAACACACGTCATGCGACACATGCGACACATTTGAGGCACCTTTTCCTAGATTTCTCAACAAAAGATCAACTTTCTTACTTAACTCGCTAATTTCAGAATTTGTGCCAGATTGGTTAGACACAAAATTGGCGGAAGATGTGTGGTTGTTGTTTGGATCCACCGAAACTTGGGTTTTGGAACCCTTGCTCAGCTTTTCAAAAAACTTCTATTCTTCATCCATGGGAGGAGAGAAAAACGTACCCCCACTAGTTGCCATCACAAATTGTTGGTTATGATAACCCATCATAGAAGATTTTGACAAGCTCCCATTTTGGAACATCGTGGTGAGGGCGAGTTCTTAACAACTCTTTTAGCCTATTAAAAGCTTCGTGAAACTGCTCGCCTGGGATTTGACGAAAGGATTTAATCTTATTCCTAACGGCAGCAGTTTTACTTATAGAATAAAATTCATCAAGAAACGTGGATTGCATTTCAGACCATGATCTAATACTGCCTGGTTCGAGAGATGTGAACCAGGCCTTAGCTTGATCTTTAAGAGAAAAAGGTAAAAGGCGAAGTCTTACCCCATCCTTAGTGGTGTTATTAACCTGATATGTATCTGCAATGGAGAAAAACTCCCGCAGATGTGCATATGGCTCCTCATGACCTCTAAACGCGGGTAAGATCGCTATAAGGTTCGGCTAGATCTTGATGTTACTCACAGCCCCATTAGCCGCACCCAGATAGATAATCGGCGAGGGATCCTTGAAGTTCCCTGGTCTGTAATAGAGGAATCCACACCCCGTGGTGGGGATTCTGCACCGGCAACATCGTCGTCACCTGACATTTCCGTGAAAAGCTCTTCTAAACCTGCAAAATCAAGGTTAATAGAAAACTGTCTAACTGCTTTCCTCCTCAACCTTGCACTTCTCTCTATCTCGGGATCGTAAGCTAACGGTGATGTACGCCCCGATCTACGCGTGCGCATACACTAACCTGCACACTCACAATAAACAAAATAAACAAGCAAACAAAACAATAGAAAAAGAAAATATTTTTGTATTTTTTTTATTTATTTTAAAACTATTAACAAAAACTTAAACCAAAAGCGCACTCACTCCCCGGCAGCGGCGCCAAAATTTGACCGATGTCGTTGTACCGATAAAAAATAAACCTAATTACCTTATGCTAGATAGGGCAAGCGGGTATCGTATCTACGAGGAGTATGTGGTTTTAATTTAAGTTTTAGGGTGATCACTGATCAATAAAAGTTTTGGTTTTAAAATCTTAATAACTAAATACTAATTAAACTAAATTCTATGAAATAAATAATTGATTAATTAACTAAAAAGTAAATAAACAAGTAAAAATCAAATATGCAAATAGAAATACGAGTTGTAAACAATTGAGTAAAAAGCAATCCCTCCCGGCTCCGGATATAATGGTATGACTAAGTTACGTATTATTACTAATGTTTGTCTTCCAACCACATAGACATAGTTGTGTTAATTGAAAAGGACAAGTTTGGGCACAAGTTATGCTTACCACACGAATCGTCTTAATTCCTAAACTAGTGAACTCAGCACAACTCGTTGACTAGCAATAACATGACTTATAATAATCCTATCAATTAATTTTATAATTACTCAAATGAACAATTATTGGTACAAATTATATTTACCATACGACTGTCTTAACCCCTATACTAATTAGGCTCAGCACAATCGTTGACTCGCAATAATATATCTTGCAATGATTCAATCAAATAATTATATTAAAACATTAAAATCAAATAAAAGATATGCATTAAAATCAAATGAATTAATGTGTTACAAACAAAATAAAATCCGTAACTATGATCAAACAAAAAATCTTTTACCGGGAAAGATTACAAAAAGTTTTAGCCGCGCATCACAATGGTAGACCTCATCGTCATTCTGATTAGCAAAGCTTCATTATTCGAATGATATATGTGTCGGCCTTTTTTTGCTTTCGAATGATTTGACCAACAAAATAGCGGTTTTTTAATGATCAAATTCTGTCTTCCCAATGAAAAATAAATGACGGCTACTTTTATGAATTGGGTCACATTAACCGGACCCTCTCTACCATGTGGGATTCGCCTACTTTAATCAAAATGTACAAGTTTTAAAGCAGACAGTACAGCAGCGGCAGCTTGGTCAAGTCAACAGACCCTCCCTAAGGGAGGGTCAATATATCTCCACCCATATGAATTGGCTCTTTTTTTTTTTTTTTCTTCTGTCTCCGTCTGTTCGAATGATGTGGCCCCTCAAAAGGGTTTTATTCCTTTCTAGTGTCAACCTTGATAATCAAACGGGCCCTTCTTATCTGTTTTTTTTTCTGCCGACTTGTGATAATAAAAAAAAAATCAATTGGTTTTTTTTTTTTTTTTTTTTTTTTTTTTTTTTTTTTTTTTTTTTCATTTAATAGATTTGAGCCGAATTTTTAAATAATAAGCCAAGCCACGAGCTGTTCTTTGTAGCAAATAAAACTTCGAGCCAACTTCAGATTTTCGACATTTTCTGATTTAAATGTGTAGCTCTCTTTTTCTCTTTAACAATATAGTAGCTAGCACATCTTTTAAACGTTTAGCCTTTATAAGCTTGTAATATCACCAACTTAATTCCTTTATGTGCATAGCCTACATAATCACAAAACATCCTCAAAGTACATGTATAACGACGAATAACAATACAACAATGCATAATTAGCATGCTATGAGGTGTATGTAAAATACACCGATCAGCAGGCGGTGGTGATTTGGTGGCAGGCGGTGACAACTGTCGTTGTGGTTTGGTGGTGATTTAGTGGCCATCAGTGGTGATTATGGAAGGTGATGGTGGATAGTGATGGTGGATGGTGGTGAATGGTGGTGGTGTTTCTTGGTGAATGCTGATAATAAGATAAATGAGTGTGTAAATGTATTTGTTGGTAAATGGTGTACTTTTGCTAAAAAAAATAATGGTTTATTTTTTTTTTTTTGGTTATGGGATTCATTTTTTATTTAAGAAGATATACAAAAAGACAAGTATACCCTCAAATTTAACAGTCAACTTAAGTCAAATTGACGGGGTTAGCTTATTTGGACTGAACCTGTTACGGGTCGTCGGGTTTTGGAGTAGATCCGAAACTTTTTTAAAAATTGGACTGAAAATGATATACCCAGTAAACCACAAGGACCAAAAATATAATTAACTCTAAAATTTATAAAGGGTTTGATTATTCGTACCCCAACTTTTTTGTTTTTTTTCTACTGTAAAACTATAAAATGGAAAATACGGAACATAAATTAAAAAGTTTGACAAAAAATACGAAACAGAAAGTAATAAAAACTATATTATACTGTTAATAAATGAATTAAATGATGGGCCAGTGCGTAAAACATGTAAAAAAATGGCTAGGGTACCAATATAGTAGCCCCCCTTTGCTAGTTAATTAGACTTGGCAGTGTTTCTTTTTTCAGATGCTAATAAAGATGGTGGGGCCCGCATCTGTTAGAGGGTCTGTTTGTGGAGGAGTGTATTATTTTCCCTCTATAGATCCAGACGAATTAAGGGATCTGTGGGCCCAAAATCAAAAAATAAATAATATTATATGCTTCCATACCGAATCAGATGTTCTAATAAAAAAAAGATGGACAACTCTTACGTTAACACTTACGTTAACACTCGGCACGTAGCTTCTCTTTCAACATAGGTTTAGAGTGCACTAACATAGTATTTAAACTGCATAATAAATCACAATTAGATAAATACTCTAATCTATTATATCAAATCTGTTTATTTCATTATGGTGAAAAGATCATAATAAATCACAATTAGATAATCACAAATCTGCTTATTTCATTATGGTGAAAAGATCATGACTTCGAGAAGAAAAAGAAAGAATGAAGATAGGCTTAGCAACTTGCCTGAAGAGGTTATTTCTATACTCTAACGCCTATGAAATTTGCAGTCCGGACTAGCATTTTGTCTAGAAGATGGAGATATAGTTGGAGGTTGGTTAATAAACTTGACTTTGATAATATACGCCCGATTGAATATGTGGATCGGGTGCTTGAGCTTTGCCAAACATCCAAAGTTGAAAGTTTCAGGTTGTATTATTCCAAGTGGTCGGTACCTTATTCGACTGTGCATGTCAAAGTGGATTAGTGAAGCTATTAGGTTAAATGTCAGTGAGCTCGACATACTAGTTAAAAAACTTGAGTTGCCTTTGAGTCTCTTTACTTGCAAAACACTCAAAGTCCATCTCTAGAGATGGACATTGCCACACTGCCTTGTATAGATGTGTCTTCATACAAGGCAGTGTGGCAATGTCCATCTCTAGTGAGTCTTCCTTGTCCGAAAACTCTTGACATCCATGTTTATTCAAACCCTTAGGATTCCACATTTAAACTTATATATGGTTGCCCGATACTTGAAAACTTGTCTCTGGAAATAATGACGCGTGACTCTGTAGCAAACTACTATTTCGAGATACCTACTTTGAAGCGATTAAAATTATCAATCATTAATTTAATACTGTAGTAGCTATCCACGAAGTTGTATTAAATGTCCCTAATCTCGTATACATCTCGATTTACCAGCAGACCTTGAACTCACTTTTCGTGATAAAAGATCTGTCCTCTTTGGTTGAGGTAAAAGCTTCATGCGGGGGAATTAGATTT
This sequence comes from Artemisia tridentata subsp. tridentata, assembly GCA_021014915.2. NCBI lineage: Eukaryota > Viridiplantae > Streptophyta > Magnoliopsida > Asterales > Asteraceae > Artemisia > Artemisia tridentata. The sequence goes on along the minus strand of CP139507.1, from coordinate 15,140,013 downwards.
ATTCATTTGTGGGTTTAGGTTCTAAAAGGAATAAGTGGAGCTAATGACTTTTCTCTATATCATGTAAGTTTATTTTGTTACATACGCGTTTTAACTTTCATTTTGTGTTTCGATAATCATATTCTTTAATTCATTCAACTACAGTGGTTGTTTCCATCCATCGACCCATTAGATTCACCATGGCCCGAGCTCCAAATTGTGAAGCGATTGGAGTTAGAGGCGTTTAATGATCTTGTATGGCTGCTGATCACTCGAATTCTTGAAAATTGTCCAAAGTTGGAACATTTTTATGCATTAACTGCATTACTTAATTGGACTATTTTTGTTAATAAAAGATTCTACTAAATAACATTTTGTATCCTATATAATGCTGGTCTATGTGTACTTATCTTGTCTGTGTTAAAACAAAAGCTGCATGGAGTTTGCTGGAATGAAAACCACAACCTGTTCCCAGTTGTATTTCAAATCTTAAGAGCATAAAATTTAGAGGATCAATAGGCGGAGAGTGTGATATGCAGTTCCTCAAGTTCATGTTGGCAAATTCAAAGGATTTTTGTTTTATGGAGATGATTTGCATAAATTGGTTTTTATATTTGCACACATATTTAGCGTATAAGCAAACAAAGCAAAATTTATATATGACTATTTACTATTCTAATGTATGCATTAGTATGTATCAATAAAAAATAACAATGTGTAGATCAACTATCATTGTTTTAAGTGATAATATTAGGGCGGTAAACGAACCGTATAAACATGAACGGAGCTTTTTTTATGTTCGTTTAGTTTTAACCGGACAAATAAATGGACACGAACACTTAAATGGCCGATTTTTTTTTATTTTTTATTTTTTATTTTTTTTGTTGAGATAATTAGTTTTTCATGTTCATTTATTAAGACATTAAATTAACCCTAAACGAACATAAATGATCGAACATACATGAACGTAGAAAACAAACACAAACTTATTAAATTGTACATAATATTTTGTTTTATAAGTGTTGTTTTGTTTAAACAAATCAATTTAAAAGTATATAATTAAAAAATATAATATACAAACATAAAAAAATACATTAATATAAACGAACGTTATTGAACAAATACTTGGGCATTCACGAACATAATTGAACGGACACAAATTTGTTCATTTAACTAAACGAGTGTAAAATATTGATGTTTGTTCATTTAAATAATAAATGAACATGAACGACTTTTTACTGAACGGTTCAGTTAAATGTTTAATGAAAATTCAATTCGTTTACTGATCTAGATAATATCTTGTTTTATCACAGGGATAGGATCCTCTCAAGTAACTTGACTCAAGTTAGATGATCCTTAACTTTTGGATTAAAATCAAAGGTCAAGATGATATGATTTCACTTTTAATCTTGACTTTTGATTTTAATCCAATGATTGAGGATCCTCGAGTTAAGTGATCCACTTCCTTTATCAAGGGTCATAATCAAAATAATTGATGTATACTTTATAGTTTAAAGGACTATCATGTTGTCTCTTTAGTTATCTCACCCTTAAAATGATTAAATGTTCTTATCTCCACTAGATATGTTAAAATAATACTCCAATATTGATACTGATCATGTTTATCAATACGTTAGCCTGGTTGGCAAGGGTATGATTTTTTCACCATACACTTCAGCGTCACGCCAGCTTTCTCTCTCCTCTCACTCCTCTTCACTTTACTTCACCATTTACTTGTCAAGGCAAACACATCTTCACCTTTCATTAAAATACACACTTTATACAAATATACCTCACTAAATACCCCACACACACTCACACTCAAAATAAAAAATAATAAAACTTAAGGAATTATAATGGTGATCAGATCACCACTATGCTTCTTGGTATACGTGTATGCTGCGTGAAGTATGATGGAGGGCAAAGAGTTTGCTGCGTGAATTGTAGATTTGTGGCGAAGACTTCACCATTATTTGTTTCCTTGCCGAGTATTCTTACCGACGTGATATGTTAGTTTATTTAGAAGTGAACACTTGAAGATTGATCTGTTGTCTTTATCTAACAAGCTAAGCCAATAATGATGAAACTGACAGGTGGCGGTTTGAGCTCCTAGAATGGAACCCACCCCCGGTTTTCTTTGCCCATTCTGCCGGTAACCATTTACTGCAGCCGGTGGTTTTCTTGAAACCTTTGTCTTCAGTCCACAGTTTCCATTTGTCACATTCATGCATTCTATAACCAAGTGGCAACTTATTCTTTTTAACCCTTATAGTTTTAAGTTAGTACAAAGAATCCTCTACAATATTTCACGCGTGCTTGTTATGTATTGTTGGAGATTATTTGTTGAGTACGTTTGTTTTCGTAGTGTTGAAGATTATTCATAAGAAATTAAAGTCACTTACGAGAAGAACCATCCTTCGTACTACGACAATAGTTAAAGAATGTTGTAAGAAAAGTGATAGTAACAAATTCTTTGATGGCCTATGTGGATCAGTGTCACAACTAATATTGAGGAGTTAAATCACATAACACAATGATTAAAAGATATGAGAAGATCCCATGATCTCCATTTTATGATGCATGTCCTGATTGTCCTCCACTATAAAGGCTAACATTGTTGAAAGTATGGGACAAAGACTTAAATATATAGACTAACGTATATGAACTCTCAATTTATATGCTAAATTTGCAAATAGATAAAACTGCAAGTGGCTAAGAGGAAATTAAAGTTCTTAAAATGGCCCAACCTTTTACTATATATAACAGTCTCCAAAACATCCAAATTCATTCCTCCTTTCCTCACCTTAAACACGCCTTCACTATCTCTTAAGCTTTCTTAACTCTTTTAGATACACATACTAAACACACAACAACAACATCAGCAACAACAAGAACTCACAGAGGTTGTATACATAGATGATCTTGAGGTGTATCATTGTTTTAGCGAAGGATGAAACAAAAAGAGCAATATTCATCAAAGTGTGAGAGTGGCATAATCAAGAACTTTAGGGACTTAACTACTACGAATGTAAAGCATGCACCCATGGTTAATTCCACAACTGGTTTTAAGAAGTTGGAAGACAAAACAAAGCAAACTGAAGAGTCTCTCAGGATTGTTATGTATTTGAGCTCTTGGGGACTCAACTGATCGAACAAGCCATCAAGAGCTTGAGAGCGGCAAATGGTCTATATTTGTTAGAAACTAGTAGATCAATCAATGGTTAAAATGTTATCGAAAGATTTCATGATGTATTTTGTATATATTTCGGTTCATAATACAAAGTTTCAATCGTACTATATACATATGGTTTCTATCATATTTTATTTATACATTACATCAGATACAAGATACTTTTATGAATCGCTTGATGTAGAATGTGACTTGGTTCTGGGTGGTAAAGAAAGAAACGTTTCATGAACTGTTCAGTAATAATTTCATTTATGTTCGTCTATTTATTAAATGAAAAATATGAACAACATTTTACGTTCATTTAGTTAAATGAACGAATATGAACAAACGTCTTGTCCGTTCATTTATGTTCATGAACGTCTGACTATACATTCGTTAATGTTCATTTATTTATTTATGTTTTTTATCGTATCTTTTTATTATATGCTTTTATATTTGGTTTACTTAAACAAAACAACAATTATAAAAGTTTATGATTATTTTTCTAAGTTAGTTTATGTTCATTCGTTTATGTTCGTTTAGTGGCTCAATGAACGACACAGACATGAACAAACTTATTTTCTTAATAAGCGAACATGAACAATAAAACTTGTCCATTAAAGAGACCGTGTTCATTTATTTTTTGTCTAAAATTAAACGAACGAACATGAACAAGACTATGTCCGTGTTTATTCAGTTCGTTTACAGCCGTACTTGGTTCCAATAGTTCAAAAAAAAAAAAAAAAAAAAAAAAAAAAAAAAAAAAAAAAACCAGAGGCTCCGTGAAGTCGTAAACCACATCAACAAGGGCAATTTGTTCGATTTTTTTTCCAATACCAATTAATAAGCACGGGTGGAAATAACTTTTGGCACAGACATCACAACATTGTGTAATTAGAACACTTTTATGCTAGTTGATAATGTTTTAATGACTGAGTTTAGTTTCGATGAGAAATTGAGAAAAATGAGAAATCACGAAAATCACAATTTTTACGCAGAAATGTTTTTTAGGTGATTAGAAGCACATTGGTGATTCAATGATTTGAAAGCACAATTTTTAATTCATATTATTTGCAAAATCGCATATAAATGTCAAAGTGTTGAAACAGTTAATAAATTTCAGTGAATTCACACTAAAATGAAAATTATAAATCACTCGTTTGTATTGAATTAACAAAAATGATTTTTCTACATATAAAAACTATGAATCAACGTGACTATATGCGTTTCTCATGTTAAAGATTTCTTATTTGATCCCGAATCTTAATGACTTGCTCTTTGCTACATAAAAGAATCAACATGTGTTTCGTGAAAACTTAAATCACAATGTTTATTTATAAGCACTAGATGATCACTCGCGTATACGCGGCGACGGTGTATAGTAGCGTCAATTTGTATGCTTAATTTTTTTTTATGTATATATGTGTGTTGAGTAAGTGTGTGAATAAATTTAGTGAATTAAATTATGATTAAGTATTTAGATATTTAAAATATTATACTGACATTTATAAGCAAGGGTATTTTAGTCTAATAATATTACTTATTTAATAAGTTTTTAAATTTTAACCAAATGTGTTTGATTTTTCTATGTAGTATAGATATATAGAATAGAAGAGAACAAAATAGATCACAAATTCTATAAAGATCAAATGGGCTTCTATAAAGATCAAATGGGCAGATCATGACCATTCATTAAAAAAAAAAAAAAAACACTCATTTTCATCTTTTTCTGTACATAAAATATCTTGTAAACGGGAAATATTCAAGCTATGAAAAATACACTATTGTGACGAGAATTTTTTAATCTTTCAGCAGACGGTTACTTCGATATACTTTCGACCATTTTTTCTTTCGAGCTATTTTTTAGTGTTGAAACTTTCGCCCAAAAAGTTCACATGTGATTAGTAAAACCACCTGTGAGTTGTTCTTTTAATAATCACGTGTGATTTGTAAGATCGCGTATTTTTTATTTTATAAATCACATGTAATTTTATAAATCACATGTGATTTTTAAAATAAAAAATCAGCTGTGATTTTACGAATCAAATGTGATTTTTCCCGATTGAAAATTTCAACACTAAAAAAGCTTGAAAAAAAAGTTTGTTGAAATTATATAGAACGCCTCTGTATAGAAAGATGATTTAATTCAGATCGCGATTGTATAATTTGTGTCGCGTAATGATTAATAATTTATGAGATATCTAATTTTAAAAAATAGAAAAGAAAGTAAGTTTTTTAAATCTATACTATCTAAAGATCCAATGGCTTAATTTAATGTGCAAGAGTAATTGTGCATAAAAGGTTGTAAGGTACAAGGTAGTTTAAGCTACATCTATACTATATGAATCATATGTATTAATCGGATGTATACAAAGAGACATGTAGTTACATTGTGATCTTTAATAGGAGGTATACAAAGAAACACGGAGTTATTAGAACTTTTGGATGGCTCTTAATAATGATTTCATTTATTGTCAATTGTAAAACTTCCTCTATAAATACCATGCAGGTGGAGGTGGAAGCAAAGGTGGTGGTGGTGGAAAAGGTGGTGTAGCTCAGCTAAAGGTGGAGGTGGCGATGGCGGGGAAGGATCGGGTTCCATGAAGGCACCAATGATTTGTGTTCTAAATCCACATCGAGATACGTTTTAGTAGATATGGTTTTTTCATCAGCATGTATATATTTTTTTACTGCAATGGTATTCCCAGAACTTATCTAACTTCAAACTTTCTGTGGTGCAGGGGAAATTAATTCATATGCATTATAGTTTAGACGTGAAAAAAGCGGTGCATGTATCCAAACACGTAGGTGTATTTTATCTGTAAAAATTTTTGATAAATATTTTTGTTTGACTTGCTGAGTTGGCTACTAATTTGCTATAGTTTAGATTGTGATAGGTTAATAATATTTGGTTGATGATGTGGTTATCTGTGAAGTCAATGTGTTTTATTTGGTAGACTGATATATGTTTTTGAGCAGGAAGCCCTTGATGCTCTTGGATTTTCCTATCAAAACCAAGAGGATATCTTTGAATTGCTTGCTGCAATCTTATGGCTTGGGAATATTTCATTTGCAGTAATTGAAGAAGAAGAACATGTCAAGGTTAAGGTTGATGAAAGTGAACGAAGAAAGGAAGAGGTGAAGTGGTGAGAATGATGTTGAATGTGAAGAGATTCGAAATCGGTTTCGGTAATACTATGTATTATAACATATGAAGAAGAAAATTTTGCATGGAATGTTTAATAGAGTTAGTTCTAAATTATTAATGGAAACAGTGACGCTTGGCAATGTTCAAGGGACGGAGATAATTCTAGGAAGTGGTATAGAGAGGATTTTAAAAGATTACTCTGAAAAATCTGTGTTTACTAACTTTCTTAACTTTTTGAGAGGATCCAAAACCAGGTATGGATAATTAAGACCAGAACAAAGATTTCATGGTGCAAGTAATGTTATAAGAACGGATAAAAGAAAGATTTCGAGCTGAGTGGCTAAATCATTTTCAGGATTTCCTACTGCGAGCAACTTTGAGCCTGATTGAGGTGGCATTATCAGAGATGCACCAGTAACTTCAACTGGAAATGGCGCCCATTCAACATTGTACAAGTGTATAACATGTTTATATATTAAAAAAAAAAAAAGAAAAAAAATAAAGTTGCACTTATTAGTCACAAGCCATATTGAATAAGATCTCAACATATATGATTTTTGTTACTGTAAGAAGATATAGATGAAAAGAATAAAAATTCTTCATGCACGTTAATACACAATGATTTATGGTTTGCTTTTAGAGTTTTTGACAGATATTGGTTTGTTTTTGGACATGATATATTTTGTTTTTCTTCTTTGGCACTGTGAACGTATTACAATTGGCGAATTTTTTTAGTGGTGATTTTTATTTGTTTGCTTTATTGTAATATATGGTCTGTCTTTGTGTTGAACAAAATTCAACTTGGTTGCAATAACCTACAGGTCTTGCTACTTGAATTTCACATATAAACAATAAGATGCTATGGGATGCCTCTCACAAAGAGTGATCAATCACATATATGTCAGCCTCATGAATGTTTACTGACTCATCAATGAGAAATAAGTAGTAACAAATTGGTGACAATTGATGTTATAAAGAAGAATAGTGAAGGCACAATATATCGTAACTATTTATTCTTATTATTAAGAAATAGTAAAAACCGATATGGGATGAGTTCCAATCTGTACAGAAACGTAATCACAGGATCATGCATGATCCATGATTTGTAGAGCATTACCTTCTTTTTTTTTTTCTTTTTTTTTTTTGTTTTTTTTTTTTTTTTTTTTTTTTTTAGTGTGGCGAAACTGCTTAAAAATTCTAAAGTGTATATACATATTGTTGTGTTTTGTTTAAGAGATAAGTTATGGAGAACAAGTCCAATGAATATGCGACAACAGATTACGATAGTGAAAAATGAGACAAGACTGTAAAGCATGGATGGAGCTATGTGATATCACATCTCAATTAAATGCACCATCTTACTTACACTGTATCACAAACCTCTTTTGCTCTTGACCTTCATGTCCAACCATCACAGCCATGCATCCTTTCGGTACATGATGGTCTTAAAAAAAGGTAAAATGGTGATGGAGATATTTGATAAATATGATTGTTATTATCATCTTATATATTTTTCTGGGATTGTTTACAATCAAAATTTTAATGTTGCATTATTTTGTTTTTGATATGCAGAAAATTGAAGAAAATGAAGAATAAACTTATACAAAAAGAAATAATGAATAAGCAAATCGTCCAGATTAGATATTATTTCATGTTAATATATATTAAACTAAAACAAACTGAAACATATGAATGGTCTTGGTCTAATGATGAAGGGATATTTGCTTATTGTGCAAATAGTTTGTGGTTGTTGAGTATTGTAGTCGCATGCTATAAAAAGATTGGTCATAAAATGTTGGTATCTATCTATCTATCGATTATATATAAAGATTCAATAGCTAAATTTAATGTGCAAGAGTATTTGTGCACAAATACATGTACGGTACAAACAAGACATTGCACACCAAATGAAGTGAAAATAATGAAAATTCATCTATCTGAGTAATGAGTCCAAATATGAAAGGGTAACCATTAATATAAGAAAACCAATAGATTATAACCCCTTCATCTCTTTGCCTCCCATGAGTTACAACTTACAAGCAAACCATACTAAACATTATATAAAGAGTTGTGTGGGAATGTGAGTTGGATGCATATGGACAAAATGTTTGCTGCTGCGTTAGTATATATGTTGTAATGCATGGTTGTTGTTAAACACTTTGGTATGCACCTTCCTATACACCTTTGTATATTTTAATGGATTTTAAAAATGGTTCCAAGGTTGATGAGCCAAATTTTGACATATACATTAATGCATTTGCTATTACTTTTCTCAAGTAATTTTTATTCTTTATTTATTTTTTTTATATTTTTTTTTTGTCCATATTACAAGGAATAATACATTAAAGATGATAAAGAGACATAGGGCACGACGAGTTGGTCAAAAAGGTTGTTCAAGACGGGTTACAACTAATGGTCAAGAAGGTCGTTCAAGACGGGCAACCTTTGTTACAATGAAGCTATAGTCCATCTTACAAATATGGCTTCCAAAAGATAAGAAGATTATTTGTACGTAGGGTCACCCATAGCACAAGGATTTGTTGAGGATATAGCAACTGGGTTCTTTCTGAAAAAACTCGAACACTAATGATTTCATTCAAATGTAAGAACGATTAATATCAATATTTTCTACTATAAGCTAAACACATATCTATTGTCAACAAAGTATCATTTACACAAGAAAAATAAAGGAAAAACACCTATCAATTCTGTATATTTTTTTGACACATGACACACATAGAAGTTTGGAAGATTGTGAATGAGTGTCGATATATATGTTGTGACAAATAATATTGTCTAATTCATCACATTGGAAAATAGGCTATGATCATGTAGTTTAGAACACATGCGAGTGTAAACCTTCTCCCATCTATATATTGACAGGACTTGCATTCTCTAACGCTATTAGTAAAACAACATTGAAGATTCCTTAATATACATTTGAATAACATGGAACTTATATATTGTTTGTAACAGTGAACTAGAACACAACCAAACAAATGTAGCAATAGTATTTGCATGTGATGGCAGTACTAACTCAAAACGTCCAGCAGTACTAATATAATTCAATAAGGTAGCAGTACTAACGAGTATATATAACAAGACTAAGTTCAACAATCCAAAAACTAGCAGTACTAATGTGTAATGTGTTATATAATAAGCAGTACCAACATGAACTAAACTCATTCATCTTAATAGCATTAGTTTCTTCCTCACAGACACCAAGTTTCACTTGATAGAACAAATTATTTAACTTTTCAAGCAATACCCGATGCCTCTCTTGAGTCTTTCTAAAGAATCTAGCGATTCCAAAGCAACATCACGAGGACCTAAAGCTTCCATGTTCGCCATCATTGTATGGTTCTTCGCCATTACCCGCCTCAAATGTTGACAACAAGAAAAAAGTAATTTGGAAAGGGCATAATCTTGACCTCCCTGTTGCACAAACCATAAACGCATACAATCATACAATTTAGAAGAACCGGCAACATTTAAACTAATTAGTTTAGATAGTGTAAACCTAATGACTACCAACCATTAAGCTATGAACACTTAGACACAATTCGTGCAACGCACGGGCTTTACAATGCCTCGTAAATTTGATTAATAAATGAATGGTTACGATTTGTTTATTTGATATTTAGAGAAATTGTGATATACAGTATGTTATATTATATTTATTGTTTAGCTAATTGTTGAATATTCAGAACGTCTTATATTAGAAACAAAATCTTGAATCTTATAAACTATCAAGTTTATTTTATTTATTTGGAGATTGGAGAGTCGGGTTATCCACATCCATATCTCAATATGCACCACATACACAAATTCAAATAATTCTAAAGAAAAAAATCGGCCATTAGAATTCGTTGGTTGTGTGTCATCTTCCATATCTTTTGAAGTGTATTCATTTCTGAGCCCAAAATAAACACCATGAGTGCACTAAAACTTTCCAAAAGTACTAGTTTACGTTCATCATTTCTTTCACACCACCCTATAGATACTCGTATCAACATATCAAACATAAACGTTAAAGTTCATAGAAGAACAAGGTTTGCATTGAGAGCTAGTGTCGAGGGCCAAGAAGAGAAAAAGACCTCCGAGAAACGAAGTTTTTTGACCTTAGAAGAAGCGGGTCTCGTCGAAATGTCTGGTTTAGCCAGTCACGAAGGTTTTTTGTGTCGCTTGACGGTATGTTAATTTGTTGCTCATTATAACTTGTACGTTTTTCTTTGATGAAAATTATAGTTGTTAATTACATATATACTTGAATGACCAAAACTGAGACAAATTAGACGGAACAAAAGTAAAAATCAACAAGTGAAATTAGGAAAACCTATAGCAAACCACATGATGTACGATCCGTGTAAATTATTGTTTCCGTAATTACTAGTATTAGTTAGCGAGTTATAAAATTATGTACTATGAAGGCTGTGTTTTGCGACACTCTAACAAGCTGTGTACGATTCTTATTGTATAGATATCCTCGTTAAATCTTTTGAGGGTGATAGCGGAGCAAGAAGAGTGTAGTATTGAGGAACTAAACGCCGGAAGAGTGTGTGATTGGTTTGTGAAAGACAAACTTAAAAGGGAGCAAAACTTGGATTGTGTTCTTGAATGGAATGAGTCCGATTTCGTAATGTGAAAGAATACCATTCAGACTTTGTTCTCAAGCGTGTACTCGATGTTACAACTTGTGATTTGAGGGTGTTTTGTCCGATGGTTTGATTCATATGGTCATAAATTGCTCATCGTACTTAAGTTCAAGTGTTTAAAACTTGTTTCAAAATATGTAATTTATGTTACCTGCTTCAAACCCGACTCACTGTGAGAGAATACTTTGGTCACTGAGAATTATCATTAGATGTCGAGTTAACTAAGTTATTAGAATTTGCTCAAACTATACACGTACTCTATGTAAGTATGTTACTACTTGCGTAAACATATATGTGATTCAATAAATCTATCTAAGTGGTTCAGATAATCAAGTTACATGTGTTTAAACTTGTTTCCACACTTGGTACTCTATACTACTGTGTCAAAGTAATAACTAATCTTTATTGATTTTTACAATAATTGGGCCTATTGTAACCCAATAAAATAACCCAGTCACTCGATAAGCCTACAGGCTACAGCTATAAATAATTGGGCCTAATAGATCTTCAAAATGCGACAAATGCATGTTTTTTCAATTAAAATTTTGTCTCGATTGGAGATCTCCAATTCGTCATTAGACAATTAAAGTCAAAATTGATGCTCCATTTGGTCGACCTTTAGAAATACGTGTGGATTGTTGTAAGAAGAAAAAAAACGTGACGAACACATATACCTAGTACGTCAATTTTAATACTTTGGGTTCCTGCTTCGGCAAAATTAGGTATGTTGTTATTCAATACTTTAGGTTGAAACTGTAACCTTTAAAAAAAATAAAAGACACTATACTACAATCTTCATTCATATAGGCATATATGAATACCTGGAGCCCTAAACCCTTCCCTATACCAAAATAAAAACATCGAACGCTAATCATTCATATAGGCGTATAGCCATGACGTATGTCTCTTCTAACCAATTGAGGTATCTCTTCTTTTCCATATGATGATATATTTGCAAAAGAGATCATTATTTATAATTAATTTAAGAGTAATGTTAGATTCATACAAATTTTATAAAATTAAATACACACAATGATGTGTCAAGATAATATATGATAGTCTTTTTTCTTTTGAACTTTTTCTTTTATTTGCATTCACAAATTAACATACAAATCATTGTGTAAATTTTTTTTTGTAAACTTGTGTGTATCAGTGTATGTAACATTCCTCTTAATTTTAATAAACATACACTCATACACAACAAGGATTAAATCAAACACATACTAATTAATAAAGAAAAAAAAAAGTAAAGTAACTCCCAATACCGTTTTTCATGGGTTATGGGTCCGAATACCGTCTTCAACGGTGTATGAGGGAGGTTGAGACGTAGACAGCCTTACCCCAACCTATGGTAGAGAGGCGGTTCTACCAAAGGTAGAAAAGGACCTCCGGCCTTGCAAGGGGTGATGATCGAACCCTTGACCTCTGTCTCCAGAGGCAAAGGTGTTAACCACTTGATCCAAGCCTTGCTCTATAAACACATACTAATTAATCCCACCACCAAATTCAATAACAAAAAATTTAGGAGAAAACAAGGGATAAAAGAGTAATTTTAAGTTCAAAAAAAAAAAAAAAAAAAAAAAAAAAAAAAAAAAAAAAAAAAAAAACTTCCCATTGTAGAAGAATTGTGGACCAAGGATGTTTGTCTCACTGGAAGAATTTTTGCGTGACTCAGAAGCAAAGAAGGGTGAGAAGCCTGAGGTTGTTTTGGTGGATAAGCCGCTACCAACGGCGTAAACAACAAGTTTAAGGAGGGTGTTTGGGTTGTTTTAGTAAATGCCAGAGGTTTATTAGTTTTATATTTTATATTGTTTCCTTTTAATTGTTGTCTTGGTGAACAATAGTACGTCTATTTAAGGTAGGAGAGTCCATGAGGGTATTGAGTTTTGTTAAATTGTCTGCGACATTGGGAGAGCCTACAGTCTTGAAAAGAAAAATTCCTATTTTTCCTGAAATCATGACAAACAAAAAAGTGTCACTTGAAGAAAGATTTAATTCGTTGGAGAAGAAGTTGGATTTGAAAATTGGAGCTTTGCGTTTGGAAGAAAATCAGAATCATGAGCAACTAATTGACTAAAGAAACGTCTTGATGAACTAAAAAAATCTGATCTTGTCCGGAACATCAGCTGCTCAATCACAATTCAACCAAGCACTGCCATCAGACCCGAATAAGATTCCAACCAAGGCTACTCAATCTACGCTCCGTTATGATGATTTGGAATTTCCAATGCCGCCTTATCATGCTATACTTCAACGTTTTGATTTACTCATGGTTCATAATGAGACACTTTTCTGGTCCCCTAACCTGCTCCTCCAAACAAATCCTACCAGCAAGGTTTATCGGTCCAAGTTTAAGAAGGTAATCAATCATTAAAACATTGTTACTTGTTAATCATATTTAAATGTTTATAATTTTGTTTTTTATTTCTTAATTAGTTTATTGAATGTCTGATGCTTGTGAACAACCTGCTTTGGCCTTTAAGAGGCTGGTTAGTAAGAATGTGGACGATCGAAGACACTTTTTTCAAACTGAGAAAGAAGTTTTAGAGGACTTGATACACGATAACATCATACATATGACAAGTTATTGCTAGGAGGGGGACGACCATGTGATTGTGTTCAACCACATTGAAGGAAGTCATACTCTTGATCAGGTGCTTTGAGGTAGGTTTACGTTATGTTTTACTGATGATTTTGAATGAGTATATATATGTGTGTGTACTGTATATACTTCTTTTAGTTGATCAGTTCTTCATACTGTGTTAAAACTCATGTTGTGATGGTTATAATCAGCTGAATTAAGTTTCTGGGGCTTGTTTTATTTCTGTTTGTAAACTGATTATGACAAAGTGTTTTATGTGATTGTACCTATTTTGAGTAGGCACAAACCTTGATGTAGTTTATTTGATTTTGCATTCTTAAGTTTATCAATGGTTTAGGTGATTTCAGTTCTCCTATGTATCACCTCTTACTTATACTGCTTTTTTAACTGTAGACATAAATAATGTGTTGACCTTCGAGCAACGTCTTCATATTGCCAGACAAGTGGCACAAGGAATTCAGTTTATGCATTTCCAGAGGAATCTGGTTACTCACTCAAACATCAATTCCAAAAACATCCTTGTGGGCAGTGGGAAGAATATGGTTGTGAAAATCACTGGCTTCGAGAAAGCCGCAAGGATCCCACAAACCAAAGAAGCACCCCACCACCAACGTCCTGAAAACGATATATATGATTTCGGTATCTTTTTATTGGAGTTAATGACAGGAGAAGATATAGAACATGAAATTCCTTTTATTTCAAGCATAAAGATACACCTTTCTCTTATGGATCAATGTGTAACACCCCGTGCCCGCTTATACCAAAAATTAAAACTTTTAGAGCGGAAGCGCTTGACTTTTTCGGACATTTGGTTACTCTTTTGCAATCTGACATAAATCTATAAACTTACAGACCATGAGACTAATTTTAAATGAAACTAGACTCAATTACCTTCAAAACGACGGGTGGCACGACCCGTAACGACTTACAGTTTAAAAGATATAATTTTTACAATTTGACGGGTTATGCATTAAACCCATTTTGACCCATTTACACTACAAACTATCTATACCAATTCATTTGCCCACCAAACTTGGCCAACATCATTACTTTAACATATAAAACATGTTTCATAAACACTTGACCCGTTACAACCCAAAATGGGTACTTTTACACTTTTGCCAAACACCCCCATTAACTTTGACCCTAAACACATAAAACATACTTTGACCCATCGGTTGACCACCAAATCGATAGGACAACCTTAACATATCATTTGCCACACGGCTACACTATACCAACCAATAAAAAACCAACGGGGGTACAAACTTTACACATGAGCTCGGTATTCTACCTAAGCTTCTAAACACATATTACCTTTAATCTTGTATATCCAATTATAATCCATATATCCAAGCCATCCATTAAACATGCCAACCTACAAAATGGTTAGACAACTAAACCATAAGCACAAAGGCTTAGTAAGTAAAACGATCATAACATACAATTATACTTCAATCAACACATAAGTATCATATACATTAAACACTTACTTCATGGCTTACTATTCCACATCTCATCTAACACATAACATCAACTTATCACATAGGCCATATTCATCACATCACTTAGGCATATCTCAAATCCATATTAATTTACATAACATTTATAACACATATATGTTAGAAATCCATGTAAAATATGTTATCATCATTCTACTTACCTTAGCTCTAAGCTAAGCACATCAAGCCAATATCATCATCATCATCAACATCATCATCCTCATAAACACCCTAAATCATAACATCATACAAACACTTAACACATAACACAATACATACTAACTATAACAATGGTTACCACAACTTAGCTCACTTCTAATTATCATATCATCATATATTGATCATATGATAATTATTTCTTAAGATTATTATCTTATTTTCAATACAACTTATTCCATAATCATGTAACATCTTTAATTAGCTTATAAACATCTTTACCCAATATCCCTTAATTAGAGTACATGAACCCTAATTCAAAATTAAGGGAAACACACTTACTTGTAATAGGATTAACCAAATTAATGGTTCTTAATGAATTGCAACACTTGGAAATAGCTTGAAGTAGCTCAATTGGTGGAGCAGTAGACTTTCCCTCCTATTTTCTCTATACAAACCGACTCCAGGAGATGATTATCTAATCTCCAGGCTTTTCTAAGTCTTTCTTCATATGCAGGAAACATGTTTAGTCATGTAGCAATAGTAGTCCCTCTAGTTCTATTCTTTCTACTTTAGCCACAAATACTTTATAACATATTTAACAATTGGCAACCTAGGTCCCTTTAGTTTATGCATCACATTTATATAACTATATTAATCATACTTTGACTATTAGGTTGACCATTACACAACATTCGTTGACTGGCCAATCACGAAAGGCCTTAGTCAATTTCATCTAGGGTGGGGCCTATTTGTATTCCGGGAAACGGGTGTTTCACAATGGATCCGGAACTCCATCACCCTAGAAGCTGCTACAAAGCTTATAAAGCTGGCAGAGGACTCCAGACGTTGGCAAAAGGCCTGATGCAGCCATGGTTGCTCTGCGCCTTCAGTCTTAGATACAAAGTACTAGGGGACTGACTGGAACTTGCAATAAAGAAAGGACATACACAAGGCTTTTGTGCTATAACTAGATGAATATCTCAAAACTCGTTTGCTTTTGCCACTTTGCTTATTCTTTCATACGCTTGTGTATGTCATATTGGTGCAGTTATCATATTGTGTCTATCATATCTCAAAACTTGTTTGCTTTTGCCCCTTTTAGACGGTATAATAAGTAATTTCTTCTGAGCTGATTTTGTATAAGCAATCATCAAGTTTCCTTTGTATAGGATGTCACTTTAGTGATTTTTTGACCTGTTGCATATTGCTATTTATGTTATATTTAAGCCCCTTGACCAATTATCAATCAAATACGACCAGCATTGACCATTTTCAATATATATATGGTTTGAAATAGCTACCTGCACTTTCTGTTGTTTCTACAATATGTAGACAGGAACGGTGGTTTGGCCTACCTTGATGCTTGCCAATATATCTTTGAATCATCGGTGGTTTTTAGTTGAACCCGGAAATATACCCACATAGTCCATTTCTTTCGTGGGCGTTACAGTGAGGCAATTTTTATATTTAGAAGTGGCATAAAGAGATTAAGGGGGTGTTTGTATGTGCGTTTCGAAAGTGGTGATGCTAAACAGGATAAACTAAGCTTAGAACAAAACAGGATGCTTAAGATAGTGTTTGGATGTGTTGTTGTATGAACCGTAAAATTGGTGGTAGAACGGGATACTTTCACTTTTTATGTGTAGTAGAGCCATTTAGAGATTTGCTTTCTGAAAGTCAATAAGTGAGTTCAGAACAGAACAAAACGGGCTGCATAAGATAATGTTTGGATGTAAGCTGTTAGAGGTTGTGATAGTCAGATGAAAGTTGTTCCAAGTGTTTGGCAAATTCCGATTAGCTAAGAACTTAATGATAAAATGAATAAAAGATATATTCTTATACATTGTTAGATACTTTGGATTTACAATATCAATTATCGAAGCACGGTCTTGGAAAAGCGGATAGAGATTGTTGCATGGACCAAAGACTGTTTTAGAATGATACTTTAAACAAGGTCAACATTTTTACTTCCTGTTTAAAAGTTGAAGTTGGACTAACATATTTGAGGATAGCAGATTTCTCATAAACATCTTTAACTGTTTAGCTCAAGTCCGAGAATTTCCCAGACCAATATATGTTGATAGTCTTTTGGAACTTGCGTTGCCTAGCTGTGGTAGCACACCATCCTGAGATTGATATTTCTAACTAAGGTTTGAAGTCTTTATTTCAAATTCGGCTGGAAGATTCAGCGCTAGATATCTTCTGGCTTTCCGCTATCCAATTGTGGTTCCTTTCTTGCATAAGGGTAGTAATGCAATATTAGTTGTTTTCCATTTCCCGTGGATACTCAGTTTTGCTGCAACTGCATGTAGAAAAGGTTATTAAAAACTGACCTTTTGACCCATTACTAGTCGCATGCTCGCATATGAGATTCACTTTACTCCCAAACATCAGAAAGTTATAATTAGATAATCAGGTAGAAAATATACTACATACAAACACAATATCTTGAAGAATATTATTGTTAGATGTTAAAACATAGTTTTTTCTTTCTGTTATTTTGGGCTTTTACATGTGTCTCCTTCTTGATTTTAATATTAAATGTCTTGCTATGAAAGCAGATTTGCTAGTTTTAGAATGTGCTCTGAGGCTTATTCAAATATGCCCTACATCAAAATCCCCTTCCTATGCAGTTACTTAATTCACCTACTTTTCACTTAACATTTTCCTGTTTAACAAAGCATCTCTTTATCTTCGTCCCTGTTCAATTCTGGCTAGTTTGTTAGTGGTATTGACGTAAGATTGTGATTATTGTGTTACAAACTGTGCAGCTCATTGTAATGGCAAAATGATGCAATAGTACCCGGCCTCTATTATTATACTACATCATAATTTATGTATGTACATTCTATCCTGCACTATCTATATATGTCAAGTCAAACACACGCACTACCTAGCTTCTGCCCGCTAGGATATCAAACATTAAACTTGAAATGTTCCCTTCCATCTCTGTTGCAATCAAAGTTCACTAACTAGGTGTAAAAGATCCTCAATGGGAACTTGCTATGGCTTTTTGTACATTTATGAACCACTTGTTTTCTTTAAAGCGTTGGTTCTATGGTATTGCATCCCTCAACGTATAGGAAAACATCCACAATGAACTGTCCTGAGGGGCCTTTAACTTACCTTATTACTCAGTGATCTAGCTAACATATGTCATTGTTGATCATACCTAGAGAATGGGAATATGAATACAACCATCGAAGTGTTATTTTTAGTGAATTTGTTAGGTTGAAATTTCTTATTTAGATATATAACGTGATTCAAACGTACACTTGATATTACATAAGCTGATAATATCTCAATCAAATTAGTTATAAACGTGTGGAAAGAAGATATCGACCACATTGTATTGACATATAAGATTGTGGGATGCTATTTGTATGTTTTGATTGAATCGCTTTTTATTCTAGATTCACAAGGATGTTGTTGGAATATATAACCCGATATCCTTTAAGTTTGTTGTTTGTGTTTTATATTTCAGGCTGGCCCAAGCTCAAGTTTATCTCAAGCCCAGGTCTCTTGCTTCTGGCCCATGGTCAAGCCCATTGCCTCTCTCTTGTGACCGTTGAAGCCCGGTTATAAAAGGATTGCATATCTTATCATTTAGGGTTAGAGGAGTTTATTTGTGTTTTGGAGCCGCTCTTGAATATCTCTCTCTCATATGTACAGATCTTGAGACTTTGTCTCAAGATCATATCTAGTGTTGTTATTTATCTTTTAATCTTGTAAAACTATTATCAATATAGATAATAGGATCACACCAGAGTAGCTGTGGTGATCAGTTGGTTTTATTTCTATTCCGCTGTCAAACTTTGATCCATTTGAGTTATATAAAAGTGTTTGGTTTCTGGATATCATGTTTTTCTACATGGTATCAGAGCCAGGTTGCTGAAAAAAAAAAAAAAAAAAAAAAAAAAAAAAAAAAAATTAGGGTTTCAGTATTTTGGGGGTTTGTCCTCTGGCTTCGATTGGTGGTTGATTGAAGGCTTTGTTGCCTCCTAGACTAAGTGAATCTAGGAGAAGCAAAGTGGTTCGTGCTTGGAGGTTCTGTTTCTTCCTAGACTAAGTGAATCTAGGAGAAACAGTTCGATTGTGCTGCGGATATAGCTCTGTAACACCTCTCTCTCCCTTGCTCTTTTTCTCTTTCTTATGTTCTTGTTTAGTGACGGGGAGTAGGAGTTAAGTTTGTTGAAGTTGAGATTGCGGTTGTTGTGCTTATTGTTTCTGTTATCTGTTTTATTTTCTTGTTTATTTATGTGTTTGTGTGTTGCCCTTGACCTACCACTTTGAGTGGCAAGGAAGCCTGGGAACTACCTTCTCTTCTCTTCTTGAGTGCTTGATTTTTATTATTTCATTATGTCTCAACATGGTGATTCTGACAATGAGAGTGTCAGTGACCCTGTCACTCTTATTGGCAAGCTTGATGTTAGTAATCCTTTGCATTTGCACCCTAATGATTCTGCTGTGCTTACTGTTATCTCTGTTAAACTTAGAGGGACTGAAAATTATCAAGTTTGGGCTAATGCTATGCTTCTTGCCTTAGAAGGTAAGAATAAAATTGGTTTTATTGATGGGACTTGTAAAAGGTCTATTACTGATGATGTTTTGGCTAAGCAATGAGATAGAGTTAATGCTGTTGTTTTAGGATGGATTTTGAATTCTGTGTCTGAGGAATTATTCCTTGGTCAAATTTTCTCAAAAAAGGCTAAACATGTTTGGAATGAATTAAAGGAAACCTATCATAAAGTTGATGGGTCTGTAATATTTAACTTACATCATAAAATTAGTACCCTAAAACAAAATGGCTCTAATCTTTCTGATTATTATCATAAGTTGAATGCTTTGTGGAAACAGTATGATGCTATGGTTGAGTTACCTAATTGTGTGTGTACTTCCTCTAGTGAATTTAAAAAACATAATCAACTGTTGAAACTTATGCAATTTCTGATGGGTCTTGATGAGTCTTACATGAGTATTAGGAGTTCTATTTTATCTAGAGAGACCTTACCTGATGTGAAAGGGGCTTATGCCATTATCTCTAGTGAGGAATCTCACAGAGTTGCATCTGGTACTAATTCTGGGCCCTCTCAAAGGGGTCAGACCTCTGCTTTCTTAGCCAGTGGTCCTGCTAGAAACAATTTTCAAAAGAATCAGAACCCTTATACTAATGCTAGACCTAACACTGGTAATTTCAGACCTAATACCAATACTGGGTTCAGACCCAGTGGTCCTAATGTGATAAGACCTAATGTGGCTGGTAACTCTGATATTGTGTGTGAAAATTGTGGTTACATTGGTCATACCATAGACAGATGCTTTAAAATCATGAGGGTATCCTGCTGATTTTGGAAAAAAGAAAGGGGGACAAGGTGGTAAGGGTAAAAATGTTGCTTACAACTCTGTTGGGTCCTCAGGGAATGATAATCCCTCTGGATCATCAAGGTTCTCTGAAGAGCAACTTGCCACTCTTCTCTCTCTTATTAAGGAAAACAAAGTTACTGAGAAAAATGTCCAAGCCAACATGGCAGGTACTTACTTTAATTCTAGTAAACTTTTCAATGACAACTTTGATAAGTTTTTCTGTTCCAGTTCTAGCTTGATGAAAAATTTGAAATATGTTGGTAAGGTTGTGGATTCTGGTGCTAATCAACACATGACCAATAGTGATAAAGAGTTAGATAATGTATATGACATTTCTCATCTTAATATCAAAGTTTCGCACCCAAATGGCACTAATGCCATCATTACTAAAATTGGAAATCTGAAACTTGGAAATGGTCTTGTCCTATTTGATGTGCTTGTTATTCCTGATTATTGTGTCACTCTTATTTCTGTTCATAAACTTGCTAAAGATAATAAAATCTTAGTGGTGTTTGATGAAAGTAAATGTTTCTTTGTGAATCAGGATTTGAATCAAAAACCCCTTCTGGGGATTGGTAAACAATGTGGTGGTTTATACTATTTAGATACTGAAGGTACTAAATGTGATAATATTGATAGTGATTACAAATGTTCATTGTCTGTTTATGATTGGCACTGTAGACTTGGCCACCCTGGTGACCCTGCTCTTGATGTTCTAAAAGATTATTTGAAAATCAAAAAAACTGATAAATATGAGATTTGTGAAATCTGCCAAAGAGCCAAACAGACCAGGGAACCTTTCCCTTTAAGTAATCATAAGTCAAAAATGCTTGGTGATGTTGTTCATCTTGATCTGTGGGGACCCTATAAGGTGGTCAGTCACTCTGGCCATAGATATTTTCTTACCATTGTTGATGATTACACCAGAGCTGTGTGGGTGTATCTTATTAAATCCAAGGATGAAGTTTTTGAGTCTATTAATATCTTTTACAACTTGATTAAAAATCAATTCAATAAGACTGTTAAAGTGTTTAGAAGTGACAATGGGACTGAATTTCAAAATCAAACTTTTAACAAGTTTTGTGACAACATGGGGATTACACATCAAACTTCTGTTGCTTACACCCCACAGCAAAATGGTGTTGCAGAAAGGAAACACAGACATCTCTTAAATGTGGCCAGATGTCTTATGTTTCAGGGGGGAATACCCTTAAGATTTTGGACTGAATGTGTGCTAACTGCTACTTATTATATTAACAGATTGCCTTCTTCTGTGCTAAATGGAAAATCCCCTTATCATATGATTTATAATTCCTGTCCTGATCTCTCTCTTATCAGAATGTTTGGTTGTCTTTGTTTTGCTACTATTCTTAATAGTCATGATAAGCTTACCAGCAGATCTGAAAAATGTGTTATGATGGGTTATTGTAGTTCTCAAAAGGGATACAGGCTCTATAGTCTTGATAGACGTCAATTTATTGTGTCTAGAGATGTTAAATTCTTTGAGTCCATATTTCCTTTTAAGGAATCTATATCAAATGGTGTTAAGAATAAGCATACTGAATCTGATGTCTTTCTTGAAAATAACCTGTTGAACTTTTTTGATCTAAACAACCCTGAGCTTCCTAATGATGATCAGAGAGTTGTGTCTAGACATAATAGTGACCATGAGTCACAAAGTGAAGGCAGCCCCTCTGCAAGTCTAGGTGACAATGTGAACACTGGTGATTCTCCAACTGGATCACCCAGTGATGACATTGATGCCAGTTTGCATGATGTTGAGGCTGCTACACTTGCTGAAAATTCTGTTTCTGAAGGAAATGCTGATGCCAACATAAATGCTCAGGGTACTCAAACCTTAAGAAGATCCTCCAGAACTTTTGTTTTTCCCAAAAATTATAATGACTTTGTGGTTAAAACTAATGTCAAATATGGGATTGAAAAATATGTTGGGTATTCTAAATTAAATAGTGAAAACTTGTGTTTTGTGACACAACTGAATAAGAACTGTGAACCCAAGTCATTCTTTGAAGCATCTCAAAACCCCTTATGGGTTGATGCTATGAACCTTGAAGTTGCTGCCTTACTTGAAAATGACACTTGGGAGGTTGTTGAATTACCCATTGGCAGAAAAGCCTTGAACTCCAAATGGCTGTGGAAACTAAAATATAAATCTAATGGGGAAATTGATAGGTACAAGGCTAGACTTGTTGCCATGGGGTGTGCTCAAAGGGAAGGGGTTGATTATGAGGAAACATTCTCTCCTGTTGTTAAAATGGCTACTGTGAGATGTGTGCTTAATATTGCTGTTGTGAATTCCTGGCCCATTTTTCAACTTGATGTTAATAATGCTTTTTTATATGGTGAACTTGATGAATCTGTTTACATGAGACCTCCTCAAGGCTTTTATGTTGATAATAAGAACCTTGTTTGCAAACTTAAGAAATCTATCTATGGTCTTAAACAGGCTCCTAGACAATGGAATGCTAAACTCACCTCTGTGCTTATTGAAAATGGATTTAGTCAAAGTAAATCTGATTACTCTTTGTACACTAAATCTGATAATGGTGTGTTTCTTGCTCTCTTGGTGTATGTTGATGATATAATTGTGACTGGAAATAATCTTGGTGAAATTGAGAAGGTGAAAATTTTTTTGAAAAGTAAATTCAAGATAAAGGATTTGGGAAAGCTTAAATACTTCCTTGGCATAGAAGTTGTTGATACTGATAATGGCATTTGCCTGAATCAAAGGAAATATGTGCTTGATTTGTTGTCTGATTATGGTATGCTGGCCTGCAAACCTTCTAAGACACCCTTAATGGCTAAACACTCTATATCTAATCTGCCCACAGATTCTGATCCTGCTCTTGTGAATATTGTTGATTATCAAAAGCTTACGGGAAAGCTTATATATTTAACCAATACCAGACCTGATATATCTTATGCTGTGCACTGTCTTAGTCAATTCATGCATTCTCCTTTAACATCTCATCTTAAAATTGCTTTTAAAATTCTGAGATACCTTAAAGGATCACCTGGTCTTGGCATTCACATTGCTAAAGATACTGGTGTGTCCCTTAAAGGATACTCAGATGCTGATTGGGCTAAGTGCATTGTTACTAGGAAGTCTGTTACTGGTTACTGTGTTTTTATGAATGAGAATCTGATTTCTTGGAAAAGTAAAAAACAAAATACTCTCTCCAAATCCTCTGCTGAGGCTGAATATAGAGCTCTTGCTTCTTTAACCAGTGAGATCATTTGGATTCTGAAAATCCTTAAAGATTTGCAATGCACAAATCTTTTGCCTGTTGACATGCACTGTGATAGCAATTCAGCTATCAAAATAGCTGCCAACCCTGTATTTCATGAGAGGACTAAGCACCTGGAAATTGATCTCCACTTTGTGAGAGAAAAAATTCTAAATGGTGTTGTTAGGACTGTCAAAGTAGATTCAGCAAATCAAATTGCTGATATCTTTACCAAAGGGTTGGACATTTCTCAGCATCAGTCTCTTGTGAAAAAACTTGGAATGATTGACATCTTTGGTATATCGGATTAAGGGGGGATGTTGGAATATATAACCCGATATCCTTTAAGTTTGTTGTTTGTGTTTTATATTTCAGGTTGGCCCAAGCTCAAGTTTATCTCAAGCCCAGGTCTCTTGCTTCTGGCCCATGGTCAAGCCCATTGCCTCTCTCTTGTGACCGTTGAAGCCCGGTTATAAAAGGATTGCATATCTTATCATTTAGGGTTAGAGGAGTTTATTTGTGTTTTGGAGCCGCTCTTGAATATCTCTCTCTCATATGTACAGATCTTGAGACTTTGTCTCAAGATCATATCTAGTGTTGTTATTTATCTTTTAATCTTGTAAAACTATTATCAATATAGATAATAGGATCACACCAGAGTAGCTGTGGTGATCAGTTGGTTTTATTTCTATTCCGCTGTCAAACTTTGATCCATTTGAGTTATATAAAAGTGTTTGGTTTCTGGATATCATGTTTTTCTACATTCACAAGGATGTTGAGATTGTTCGGCTGTCACGTGAAGCTCAATTCAGAGTTGATGAAAAGAGTTGGTTGAGAGATGCAATATTGCATCTAATTAATGAATACTTATCTCTGATACCTTGGGATTTGTTTGTGTGTTATATTGTAACTCAGTCATAACTCTTATTCAGCTATCATTCAAGTATAGAAAATCAAATACTACAATATTTTTTTATTGACAACTGAAGAACATCTTATTACAAAGCCACAAATCACAAATGTCAGAATCCTTTGATACATCCTTTCAGTAGTTCAATGCAAGTCCAGCAGAAATAACATATTATTGGTTCGATACATGGAGTCATTAAAAGACGATATTTATATCCCATCGACGCAAATCCATTCACCCACAAACAGCTTCTTGCAGTTCAGATTTGGGTTGATGAAATCGAAGAATCCGGAGCTCAGCTTGAACTTTTGAGCAATCTCAAAACAAGTATCTCCACTTTGCACGCCGATAACAGATTTACAAATGGGGGTTGTTCCTGAAAAATCTAATCGAAATTAGCATAACGTTAATTGAAATAAATGATTCATATTAGCCAGCCACTAGACGGCAATCAAATCTCTCTTGCATTGAGCATATTCATTGTCAATTATTTTAGAGGTAGTTCAAACATACACATTGATTTATAAATGATATGATTAAACTTGCAGGGGACTTTTAGGCTCACCGAGAGATGTCATTCTGCCTTCAGTTGTCGTCAAGATACTCACAAAAAGGAACACAAAAAGCAGGTGCACGACTGTTTTGTTGTTGTTCTTAGCCATGATATCGTATGATGATCTTACTGGTTGTAGAAGTTTGAAATGATGATTTGGTTTTCGTAAATGTTAATCCATTTATAGAACTCATAACATATATTGAGACTAACACATAAACCAAAACAATATCGATGAAACTCGATTTTTGATCTAAACAATGAAAACAGTTGTTACAACGCAATGAAAACAAAGACCAAGAATTTGTTACAAACTTGGATTTTGTAAGTATAAAATTATATAAAGCATAGAACAATGCCACATTCTGTTCACGTTCGAACATTGTTTCTGTGTATTGATTATTTAAGCAAAAGGCTCAGCTTCTTCTTGTCTCGTTAGTTTGTACTTAACCGTATTTCAAAGAAAATAAACGACAAAATAATCTAGCAAGAGATCCAAATTAAAGTACATCTCATATGTGCTTATATATACATTTTTTGGATTACTACTTCAATATATGATTTAGTCAATAAGTTGTCATGTGAGATTAACAAAGTTCTTTCTAAAAATTTTCATCTTTATCATGTGAACTGTACAATTTACGTAGGTGGTAAGAGTATGGCTTACAAGAGTATATAATCAACTAATTAAGTACAAGTCTTTCATAAGGTAGCTTTTACACACACAATAAAATCTACTTTCATTACTATTAATTAATTATAGTTAAATTACATTTCCTTGTTCAATGACTACAAGAAAATAGACCTAGGGGGGTGTTTGTTTAAGCTTATATAACATAAGCCGTGTTTGGCTTATATAACAAAAGCCACAATTTTGTGGCTTATTTTGACACTTATGGGCTTATTTAACATTGCCAATGTTATATAAGCCCATAAATGTCAAAATAAGCAATAAAATTGTGGCTTATGTTATATAAGTCGAACTCATATAAGTTAATAAGCCTATATATAAGCCAAAACAAACACCCGTTTATAGTGAGAAGTTTTAGTGACATAAAAAAATGTCACTAAATCTAACCTTTTAAGGATACTTTTCAAAAAGTGTGAGTAAAAGTTTATAATTTTGAGATTTAATAACACTTTTTATATACAAAATGTGTCTTAAAAGGCAAATAATGTATTCTCACATTTTTTTGTCAATATAAATAGATTTTTGCTTACTGGACTTCTACTTACACTTTTTAAGTGTAGGAGAAGCCACATAAAAATTTTATTGACACTTTTTTTATTTGTTTACACTTTTTTACTTTAGTGATACTTTTTCAACTTTTGGTGACACTTTTTAAATGTCACCAAAAGACAATATTTTGGTAGTTATTAGACTAAGAGTATGTATGAAAAAAAGAATACTTTTACAAGTAGCTGGGTTAACACACTAAAAGAAACTACCATTTAGTTACACTATTACAGACGCATTAGTGGCAAAAACTGTTAAGTAGTAACATGAGTTTTAGTGACACGTTTTGAATAAGGTGGGCAAAGATCATACTTTTTTATTGCTATTTTTGGGGGGGGATCAAATATGTTACACTCTTTTCTGACTCTGTATAGTTCTTTTACCGACGGCACGTTTCTTGCACATTTTTTGTTGAAGAAATACATGGAAACTTTATGGACATTTTTTTACAATCAATGACATTTTTTAATGATGTTACATATATCACCTATCTCATAGTATATGTCACAATTGTCTCAAACGAGATTTGAACTCCCAATTTCTTGGTTGGTGGGCACACTCACAAATGACTATTCACTAGCCAAAAGAGGTTACTTTTACTGACATTTTTAAAGATAATTTCGTGTGTGTCACAAAACAAAATTCGTTTTGGTACTGAGACCTGTAATGACACAAAAGGGTGTTGGACTAGGTTTGGATCTTTATGTGTCGCAGTTTTCTTGTAAAAGTATTAGTCTAACCCTAAATTAAGAGGAGTCTTAACACTTATTAGTTAAACAATCAATAACAAGATTTAAACAAAGCAGCTTTACTCATTGACAACCGATTAAACAAAACCACACATACTGTAAAACCGCCATTATTAACATTACATAATCATAAATTTCTTATTGGCATCGATCTATTGTTGATACTTCTTTTCAGTTAACAGAAATATCAACTTATTTTTTGGGTAAAAGGGATTTTTCACCCTGGTAAAATATATTGGTGCAACCTTCATGGAGACTTTACGAAGAGTGTCATTAGTATACTCCACTGACGCAAATCCATTCTCCAACAAATAGCTTATTACAGTTCAGATTCGGGTTGACGCCATGGAATGATCGAGTGCTCATCTTGAACTTTTGAGCGATGTCAAAACAAGTATCTCCACTATTCACGCCGATAACTTTAACACAATAAGGAGTTATCCCTGGAAAATTTAATGAAGAAAACAACAATACGTATATGAGATATATTGATTATTCATCTTAGCATCTAGACGAAACAAAACCGTGTTACAGAGATTGAGTATGGTTAATTCATGAGTATCAGACTTACCGAGAGGTATAGTTCTGCCTTCGGTTATTGTCATGATGCCAACAAAAACAAATACTAAAAGCATGCAGATGACTGTTTTGTTGTTGATACTAGCCATAATACTTTGATGTTGTAAATGTTTAAAGAGATGATTTTGCTTCGATAAGTGTTAATCCATTTATAGAACTCATATCCTATAACGAGCCTAACACATAAACCAAATTAACAGCATTAGTAAATATCGATTTTATCTCACCAATGAAATCAATAGCTAAAACTACAAAAGCAAACATTATCTGATAAAAAAAAAAAAAAAATTGGGTTTCGTCAACTTTAAACTTACATAGCATACTAACAATGCCATAATATTTTATTCATGTTCGAACATTGTTGCAATTATATGACTTAAAAGCAAAAGCCACAGCTACATCGTGTCTCATTAGTTTGCTCTCAACCCTATCCCAACACATAAGAGGACAATCGCTCTATCGTGTACAATCAAAGTTCAATTATGCTTCCATAGAACCTGTCTTGTTTAAATCTTGTAAAAAGGTAAAAAGTTTTATATATTTTTCCTCTAGCTTAAAGCTTCTCATTGGATGGCTTTTTGTATTCTATACATGTAAAAGTATAAATGAATCATTGAATCTTGATACATGATAATGATATCATAGCTATATGCATGCGATGTGTTGTGAAGACTTAATGCCTAGAACAACAACCCAAGCTCATTGCACTATTGTAATCGCATCATGAAGAGACCAACCTTAATTTAGCCAGTGAAGTAAATCTTGCGTCTTACTCCAAACAAGTAAAATAGATCCTCCGGACTACTCTACTGGGTCCTTCGTATTCCAAACAAGCAAAATAGATCCTCCGGAAGACTCTACTGGGTCCTTCGGATTCCTGTAAGAAAGAAACACGCGTTAGCCTCGCCCTGAGTTTTATCCCAGGACCAAGCTCCGGTGTGAGAATGAGTATTTGATATTAAGAGTAATATAGGTGAAAGTAAAAGTGAATGAATGAATGAAGTTACCCTAGAGTGAAAACTCTCCCACTATATATAGGGGAGTTGTTCTTGTCAGTATCGGATACTTCCAAATGAGATAGTGATGCTTTTGAGCGTTAACTGGGACCTTTCTCTTTTAGCTTCTACTTAGTCATGCCACTCATTCTGAATGATTATCGCTTACTCTTTATATCAGGTTTGACTTTGGGTCCGAAAGTTACTGTTGAGCCAGACGACCTGATGAGGTTCGTTCGGAACTGGGGTTCATTCGTTATGGGCCGTTCGGCCACATAAGCCAACATGTTCCCCCTAGTATCATAGTATTAGATGTACCAATGGTGTGATACTTGATCGAAATATTTGGTTTGCCTTGCCGGAGCGTATACTTCGTTTGGTTCTATGGGTTGGGTTTATTTACAAGATGCCAAAAATCATAATGGTTTCATGTTTAAAGATCGCCACCATTTTTACAGTAATTACAAGATCCCGACACGTATGCACCTGTTTTTATCGTGTGGATTAGGGAGTGCCACATCAGCGTCTGACACGATACGACGTTTCGCACTTTCCCTTTTTGCCTATAAATAGCGCCTTCGATTTCATTTTTTACCACCATAATATTTCACACACTCCCTTTGCATGGATCACTCCTATATTTTCTGAACGATTTGCATATATTCTTCCGAACGATTCTAGTGGTTCGTCCGTCCGGCAGGTACGTCTCGTATTACCAGTTTT
Source organism: Artemisia tridentata subsp. tridentata (assembly GCA_021014915.2). Classification (NCBI taxonomy): domain Eukaryota; kingdom Viridiplantae; phylum Streptophyta; class Magnoliopsida; order Asterales; family Asteraceae; genus Artemisia; species Artemisia tridentata. The sequence continues at coordinate 15,110,441 of CP139507.1, read as the reverse complement.
TGCTCACTTTTTTATTCGGCTATACCTTTCTTTCCGGGAGTGAGTCATGTCGGAGTCACCCCGTTCGGCTCATGAGGAGAACGCTTTGGAGGTTGAGGAGTTTCAGCCAAAATTTGATATTTAGAAATATACATCCCTAATGGATGATAAGGGTTTGAATTGGGTAGTTAACGAATTTGGCATACCAAGAGATTTGCATCCGAGGCTACCTTCGCCAGATATGACCATGAACCAGTTGCCGAGTGATGCTATAGGTTTATATTTACAGTATTTCCTGGAAGACGGCCTTATCGTGCCATTCTATACTTTTTTGTTGGATGTAATTGTTAGACTCGTTTTTTATAAAGATATCGTCACTCAAGTGAATTGGACTAGACTTATAGTAAGTAGTACACGCAGGGACTACTTATATTTAAATGGTAAAATAGTAATGTAATAGGGCTATAAATACCCCTCATGACTCTCCATGAGGGGTGTGGGAATTCTTTGTATTGTGCATTCATTTCTTTAAGCTAATAGACTACAAGTATTTTCTCCACCCTCTCTCTAATTTCTCTCACTAGAAAAGATGAAGATATTCATCTTCTTCAACCAACCAAGATCTCCCGAATCACATAGATCTTGTACATTCACGGTCCTACAATTGGTATAATAAGCCAGGTTGTTATTGTTTCATTGATTTGTGTGGTTTGTACACTGTTTTTAGGCTGTTTTTATCACATTTTTAGTCATCGGAAATTTTTTTTGGATCATCGGAATTTTTTTCCCGTCTCATTCCATAAAAACATATCTATTACAAGTCTTTTATGTATCCTATGGTCTAAAAACATCTCCTCTTTCAGTTAACAGTTAAATTATATGCTTTGTTTGTGCCATTTTTGTCCAAATAAAAGTTCTATATGTTAACAGCTATATTCTTGAGATTGTTTTGTACAAACCGTGAATCGTGGTCAAGTTTTCTGGTCAAATCCAGATCGCAAAAAGGTGGACAGAAAAGATGGTTGGAATTTTTGGTCGGAAAAACCGCCGGGATTTTTTGGTCAAAAAGTCAAAACCCCTTTTTATCGAAATTGCTTGTAAAGCAATTGCGATAAACCCTCTTCTATCGAAATTCTTGTAAAGAAATTCGATAACCTATCGCAAATATGGGATTTCTATCGCAAATGTGGGATTATATCGCAAATGTGGGATTTCTATCGCAAATGTGGGATTTTATCGCAAATGTGGGACTTTATCGCAATTGTGGGACTTTATCGCAATTGTGGCATAAGGTCAAGGTTATCGCAATTAGGTCAAATGGTCAAACCTTATCGTTTTTTTTTAATTTAAAAGGAAAAAACATAATGAAGATGAAGCAGATTCATAGAACTCGACCACAAACTATCCAAATACCAAAACTCAACTCCTGCCTACAATTACATCAAACTAAAACCCCTGACTCAAACTACATCAACAACAAATCCATCTCTACCTAAACCCATCACAACTAAACATCTCAGTCATTACAACATCACTCGTCTTATAACCTCAAGGAAAACAAAAAATATATACACGATCTCAGAATCGTTCCACTTGTAATCTTTCAAAGATTTTTTTTTTGTGGAACTTTTATCATCATAGATCATTCATATCCGAACACTTAAGAAAGAACAGAAATGAGTGTACTATTCTTTCTTTCGTTCGTTTAAAAGCAAAAACATCAAATCCTCAACCTACCCGAGACCTTTAACTAAAGATCATGAAGTCGCATAGTCTTTGTTCCTGTACTCGGTTAGATGAGCTGCGTTTGATGATGAAGATCTGCTGATGATGTGATTTGGATCGGTTATGATGAGGTTGATGTGAGAGAGAAGATGTTCGGTGGATATGGAGCGTATTAGATAAAGGTGGCGGATAAAATGAGATTAGGTTTAGGGTTATCACTGGTTATAAGGTGTAAGTGGATTGGATCGGGTTCTATGTTGCTTGGACTGGACTCGAATTGGAATTGGGCTGATTGAATGTAAAAAGTGTTATCCAATTTTTATCAACAATATTGGATACACTTTTTTAAATTTTGGTAAATCGAGTGGTATTTTGGAACAAAAATTTCACGGGGATACAAAGTTCACGGCTAAAATTATTATGGTTAAGAAAAATGACTACGGGGTTTTTGTACGGTATTATTGATTTGATTTTGAAGTGACATTTCACGGGTACTTATTTATCTTTGAGATATGGAGTGACTCTCAAGATAACTTGTCTGGGAAATTTTATTCATTGTGACTAAGAATGGACAATCTAGTTATAACTGATGTAAGGAGTTACGTTGTAGTTCTCACAGTATAGCTATCACTTTAAGGAGTTACGTTTTAGTACTCAGTGTCACACAAAAAAGTTGTGGATTGTTCACAAGGCGCGTTAGTACAAGCATTAAGTCAAAAAAGTTGGGGTGTTTACTTCTTTTTCAGGTTGGTCATATCGGGTTGTCTCCATATGTGGTCATTTACTAGAAGCCGGTGAATTTAATTGAGGTTCGTCTAAAGGTTGGTTTGAGAGAAATATTGAGAGTATTTTTTTGACATATTCTCACGAAACTATGCTTCGACGAGCTGTTATGGCTTTAATAGTGCATCAAGTAAAAGGTAATCAAAGGCATGTACACTAAAGTATGATGATTCCGATGACTCGCAACCATCAGGAGCGAGAAGTACGGCTTATTACCAACTTGGATGCAATACTTTGTGAGATATGTTGTTATGATGCTCCCGAACGACAACTATTGTGCATCACTTAGTATCTACAGTCTCCGCTGCGTGTTTGAAGACTAAAGAGAGTTGTCGATTCAGGAGGGAGCAGAGAAAAGAAAAAAGAAAGGCTCACTAGTTAGGAGGGAGTAATAACCTAACTAGATCATTACAGTTGAAGTTCAGAGCTACAAGAATTAGTGCCGTCAGTGCCAAAGATCGTACGCCGAGATCGTCGGAAGAGAGAACTTCAAGTCTGCCTCAGGATCTAGTCTACAGAGACTCTACGCTTCAACAAAAGTTTATTATTATAATTTACTTTGTTTATAGGTCTCATTTTAACCATTCACTTGTGACGACATCTTGGAGGGAGATTGTTAGACTTGTTTTTTTATAAAGATATCGTCACTCAAGTGAATTGGACTAGACTTATAGTAAGTAGTACACGCAGGGACTACTTATGTTTAAATGGCAAAATAGTAATGTAATAGGGCTATAAATACCCCTCATGACTCTCCATGAGGGGTGTGGGAATTCTTTGTATTGTGCATTCATTTCTTTAAGCTAATAGACTACAAGTATTTTCTCCACCATCTCTCTACTTTCTCTCACTAGAAAAGATGAAGATATTCATCTTCTTCAACCAACCAAGACCTCCCGAATCACATAAATCTTGTACATTCACGGTCCTACAGTAATTAAGTATTATAAGGTTCATATTTCTCTGTTAGTTCCGCTTGGTCTGCACCGTGCCACTCTTTTTGAGGTATACAGTCGGAGTCTACATATCACACCCACTGCTCCTCTGTTCCAAGCATTTTATAAACTCAGCAAACAAGGTCATTGGTTTTCTATCGAGAAGCGTGGTGGAAAAGATCGAAGGGTTTGCTTCCATGAGATCTTAACGGGTTTGAAGGGTTGGAAGTATGATTTTTTCTTGATAGACAGGCGAGCTATTCCGTTTTCCATACCTTGGAGGAATCACGATTCTGACATTTTGGACCTGTTTTCGAATTGTAAATTTAACGAGGCCGATGTGTTGAGGCTAGAAGAGCATGTGATCGATCTAATAAAAATTCCTCCTGGTTTTCTCTACGCCGTCGGGCTGACTTCTCACTGGAAGCATCCTGGTTTTCGGGCTGCTCTTAGGAGTGCCAAGGGGAAGGGTATAGCCTGAATGTTAATCTTTACTTTTCTTTTCTTTGCTATTATAATTTTTAATATATGTGTATGTCCTTCCGAAGGATTTTTACTGTTGGTTTCTTTGTTTGTAGCTCTTACAATGTCTGACTATCTGATCTATCCTAAGTTCCGAAAGGGGGCAACCATGGAGAAACGGGATAGATACTGAGAAGGACATTCTCACCAGATGCACATAACTCAGCCGCCTAAATCAAATGCCGATGTTCCAGAGAAGAGTGATGAATTGAAGAAGGTTGAAATTGCCGACGACAAAGTGTTGGCAGTCAAGGAAAGGAAGAGGGAGCAAGCCGTTGCTCGTGCGGCTGCCCAGGCTGCGGCCAAAGATGGGACTGCTGGGGGGAGCAAACAGCCGAAGCAGAGTTACAAACGCCCAAGTGAAGAAGGTGGATCTTCTCGTCCCTCTAAGAGGGGTAAATCAAAAAATTCCCCCCCCCCCGGTGGTGAACTTGGACTATTCAGAGTATATCTCCGCCCCCTCTCCTATACGTTATGTCCATCCGAACGAGTTGGGGCTTCAGGCGGATGATGAGGACATGGCAAGCAATCATCTGAACGATGCTAAGTCTCCCTCCCATGTTGAGGCTTCTCAGCAGCGGTCCCTTGGTATATGAACTCTAATCTTCTTTGTGATTGACGTTATGTAAGTATGGTGACTGGATTATTTTGCATGCAGGGAGTCCTCTACCCGTCTCTTCCGATCGAGGCAAAGGGGAAAAGGTTGATGAGACAACCGAGTTTGCCTCGGAAGGAGGTCATGTACCGGGATGGTCGATCATGAAGGATGACCAGTTGAACAATCACTCCAAGTGTCGTGAACTTATGATGCATCTGCCCACTCCTCGTGAGGAGTAGTGCTTAGAAAGTTTGGATGACGGAGATGCCTGCCAGAGGGCTTGGAAGTTGCTGGGAAAGAGTGTCATTGCTCAATCGAACATGCTACTTTGATTCGAGACGTTGGGTCAAGAATACAACAAGCTTACCCTGGCTTATCTAGTTTGTGACCGCAGCGTAAAAGAAAATTTTCAACATTTCAGCAAGATATCAGATGAACTAAAAGCTTTGCGTGAAGAGCATGCCGGTTGTGCTGCCAGGGAGCCGGAGGAATTGAAAAAGCTGCTAGAGGAGCATTCAAGCTGTAATGCTCGAGAGTCTAGTTTAACTGATAGGATTGTTGAGTTGGAAAGGGAGAAGGAGGAGTGGAGGAATTTATCGGATACTTCCAAATGAGATAGTGATGCTTTTGAGCGGTAACTGTGACCTTTCTCTTTTTGGCTTCTGCTTAGTCCTGCCACTCATTCTGAACGACTATCGCTTACTCTTTATATCAGGTTTGTCTTTGGGTTCGAAAGTTACCGTTGAGCCGGACGACCTGATGAGGTTCATTCGGAACTGGGTTCATTCGTTATGGGCCATTCGGCCACATAAGCCAACATATCCCTACCACCAAAATAATTATAACTATCTCCCTACTTAATTGTTATGGTCGAATACGAGTATCAAACTTAGAGAATTTAGTAATGGTCATTTATAGTGAAAACATTACCTAACCTCTCAACATGTATACCACTAGAGGTGTAAAAATGGGCAAAGTCTAGGACCGGTCCTAGGCCCGACCCAAAAAAGTACGGTCCCAAAAAGAATACTCTTAAGCTTGGTCTGAACCATTGGTCTCTATCGTTAGTCTACAAAGACCGGTCCGAACCAAGCTAACCCTAAGGCCGAAAAGGACCGTAAAAAAGAACGAAAGACCGTGTTATTTAAAAAAGGCCATTTTTTATATAAAAATTACTAGAACTACCTTTATTTTGTCTTATGCTCTTATTTAACTAAAGAAATAAGAAAAATGATTGTTATAACTACTTATATGCCTAGTGATTTGATATGTTAATTTGAAAAATAATTTGTGGAAATTTACTAAGAAAAAATGTGTACTACATGTCTACATGTGTGATACGTTCTACAATGCTTTAATGCAAAACGATCAAGATTCAATAAATGCAGCCGCCGGTGGCACTATCTTGAATCAAACTCCAAGAGACATATTGACTATCATCGAGAATAAGTCAAAGGTGCCTACCTCACGAAACAAGCCGGTTGTTTCAAAGGTGAGTACCCAAGTTTCTAGAACGGATGCTAAAATTGAAAAGCTTACGGATGTGATCCAAGCTTTGATTCTTTCTAATCAGAAAAATCTTTCTCCTACCCCACAAACTTCTCCACCCACTCAAGTCAAAGCAGTGGAGGAAAGTTGTGTTACTTGTGGTGTTCCTCATGCTTAATATAATTGTACCGCCACCGATGGCCGTCCTTTTGAAATCAATGCCGTAGCCAGGTCTTACAACCAAGGAGGTACTCAATACCGTCCTCAAGTTGACCCGAGTTATCATGCTAGCAATCAAGCAGGACCACCCGGGTTTTCTCAATCTAATCAAAATAGATTCAATCAAAACCAAGGTAGAGGGCAAAACGTTCAAAATCAATTTCAAGCCCCAGTCAATCAATACCCAACCCAAGGGGTCAACTTCAATCAAGGGTTTCAAGCTCCGAATTACCCATCCCCGATTGTTCCCTCCAATGATCTTGCAAATTACATTAAGACTAATGAGGCTAACATGAGGGCTATTCAAAATCAGATAACAACTTTGAAAATGATTTTCAAAACTCTATGACTAAGCAGGGTAAGGAGCTTAAGAACAAAATTGATCAATCCCAAATCAAAATTGAAAACATGTTTGATACTCTCATCAATCAATTTCATCAAGCTTCAGCTTCGGGATCTCTCCCGGGCAACACAATTCCAAACACAAAGGGTGAATTGAAAGCCATCACCACCCGAAGTGGTGTAGCTTATGAAGGACCCACGATTCCAACTACTACTTCTTCTTCTCCTAAAGTAGTGAACCGTGAGACCGAGGTGACCAAGGAAAAGGAACTTCCTACTAATAACGAAAGTACCAAAGAAGTCCAACCTCCGGTTTTCCCAGTGCCAGAGCCAAAAGTTGCTCCCGCTAATCATCAAAATTCTAATCCTAAACCGTCAATTCCATACCCATCAAGACTAAACGATCAGAAACTCCGTCAAAAAGCTAACAACCAAATTGAGAAATTTTTCCAAATCTTCCAAGATTTGCATTTTGACATAAGCTTTGCGGATGCTCTTCTTCTCATGCCAAAATTTGCTTCGACAATCAAAAATTTGCTAAGTAACAAAGAGAAATTATTTGAATTTGCTAAAACCCCACTGAATGAACATTGCTCGGCGGTTCTCCTTAAAAAACTTCCAGAAAAATTAGGAGATCCCAACAAGTTTCTCATCCCTTGCGATTTCCCGGGAATGATTGAATGTCTCGCCTTGGCCGATCTTGGCGCTAGCATCAATCTCATGCCATTTTCTGTTTGGAAAAAGCTTTCCCATCCAGAACTAACCCCTACACGTATGACTCTTGAGCTATCCGATCGGTCGAATACTCGTCCTATCGGTGTCGCCGAAGATGTTTTCGTGAAAGTGGGAAAGTTCCATTTCCCAGTTGACTTCGTCATTGTAGATTTTGATGCTGACCCCCGAGTTCCTCTAATTCTAGGAAGATCGTTCTTGAGAACGGGCCGTGCTTTGATTGACGTTTATGGTGAAGAACTTACTCTTCGTGTTGATGATCAAACTGTGACTTTTAAACTCGATCAAATTACGAGATACTGCTCCAACTACGATGATACATCGGTCAACTGAATTGATGTCATAGACATTGCTTCTGAGGAGTATTCTCAAGAAGTTCTTGGATTTTCAAACAATTCTTCGAGTGGTAATCCCACTCCGTCATCTCAACCTATCCTTTCCGACTCTTCCCCTTCTCTCACTCCGTTTGAGGGAAGTGATTTCGTTTTGGAAGAGATCGATGCTTGTCTTAAAAATGATTCAATTTCACCGGAAATTAATGATACCGACTTTGATCCGGAGGGAGACATTCTCCTCCTTGAGAAGTTACTTAATAATGATCCGTCACCTTCTCTCCCTCCGAAGGAAATTCAAATTGAAGAAATCAAGGAAATTAAGCCGTCTAATCCTCCGGAGCTCGAGCTCAAGGATTTACCTCCTCATCTCGAATATGCCTTTTTAGAAGGAGCCGAAATATTTTCCGTCATTATAGCCAAAGATTTAAAAGATGAGGAGAAGACCCAACTTTTAGAAGTGCTTAAGAATCATAAGAGTGCCATCGCTTGGCAAATCCCCGATATTAAGGGTATTGACCTTCGTTTTTGTACTCATAAGATTTTAATGGAGGATGATTTCAAACCCGTAGTGCAACAACAAAGACGGGTAAACCCGAAAATTCATGAGGTTATCAAAAAGGAAGTTCTCAAACTCCTTGATGCCGGAATGATTTACCCTATCTCCGATAGCCTGTGGGTTAGTCCCGTCCATTGTGTACCCAAGAAGGGGGTATGACCGTCGTTGCTAAAGAAGAGAATGAGTTGATTCCCGCACGTCTCATCACCGGATGGAGAGTGTGTATTGATTATCGTAAACTCAATGATGCTACTCGTAAAGACCATTTTCCGCTTCCTTTTATGGATCAAATGCTTGAGCGTTTAGCGGGAAATGAGTTTTATTGTTTTCTCGATGGCTTTTCCAGGTATTTTCAAATCCCAATTGACCCCCAAGATCCGGAAAAGACCGCCTTCACTTGCCCTTATGGTACGTTTTCCTACCGACGTATTCCTTTTGGCTTCTGCAATGCTCCGGGCACGTTCCAAAGGTGCATGATGGCCATATTCCATGATATGATCGAGAAAACAATGGAAGTGTTTATGGATGATTTTTCGATTTATGGAAATTCTATCTCATCTTGCCTCTCCCATTTAGACAAAATGCTAAAATGGTGTGAAGACACCAATCTTGTTCTAAATTGGGAGAAGTGCCATTTCATGGTTAAAGAGGGCATTGTCCTCGGCCATAAGATCTCCAATGCCGGGATTGAGGTCGATCGAGCTAAAGTCGATGTTATCACTAAGCTACCTCATCCCACCACCATCAAAGTAATTCGAAGTTTCCTTGGTCATGTCGGTTTCTACCATCGATTTATTTAAGATTTTTCTAAAATCGCCCGGCCTCTGACCCATCTTCTTGAAAAAGATACTCCGTTCTTCTTCTCTAAAGAATGCATCGAAGCATTCAAAATTCTCAAAAAGAAATTAACGGAAGCACCGATCTTAGTTGCCCCCGATTGGGACTTGCCCTTTGAGCTCATGTGTGATGCTAGTGATTTTGCTATTGGAGCAGTCCTGGGGCAACGTAAATCTAAGTACTTTCAGCCGATATACTATGCAAGTAAGACAATGAATGATGCTCAATCTCATTATACCACTAGTGAGAAAGAGTTATTAGCCGTTGTCTATGCTTTTGAGAAGTTCCGACCTTATCTCGTCTTATCAAAGACCATAGTGTATACGGATCATTCGGCTCTTAAGTATCTCCTTGCTAAGCAAGATGCTAAACCGAGATTGCTTCGGTGGATTCTCCTTCTCCAAGAATTTGATGTCATCATTCGTGATAAAAAAGGAGCGGAGAATCTCACCGCCGAACATTTGTCTAGATTAGAGAACCCTCATCAAGGTGTTCTCGAGAAAAAGGAAATTACCAAAACATTTCCTCTCGAGACACTTAGGATGATTTCACTTAGAAATGATCCTAGTACCCCATGGTTTGCCAATTTTGCAAATTACCATGCGGGGAATTTTATTGTGAAAGGGATGTCGTCCCAATAAAAGAAGAAATTCTTTAAGGATGTTAAACATTATTTTTGTGACGACCCCTACTTGTTTAAGATTTGTGCCGATCAAGTGATTAGACGGTGTGTTCACGGCCAAGAAGCCGTTGACATTCTCACGGCTTGCCACAATGGACCCACGGGGGACATCATGGTGCCAACTACACCGCTAAAAAAGTCTTTGATTCCGGTTTCTATTGGCCAACTATTTACCGTGATGTCCACGACTTGGTGAAGTCATGTGACTCTTGCCAACGTCAAGGAAAAATCTCGCAAAAGGACGAAATGCCTCAAAATGCAATTCAAGTCTGCGAGATCTTTGACGTGTGGGGCATCGATTTTATGGGGCCATTCCCGTCTTCACGAGGGAATAAGTATATCCTCGTGGCCGTCGATTATTTGTCAAAATGGATTTAAGCGAAGGCGCTCCCCACTAATGAAGCCCGAGTTGTTGTGAAATTTTTGAAAAATCTCTTCTCCCGATTTGGAACTCCTCATGCTATTATCAGTGATCGCGGCACCCATTTTTGCAATGACCAATTTGCAAAAGTCATGCTTAAGTATGGAGTTACTCACCGTCTTTCTACCGGGTATCACCCGCAAACAAGCGGTCAAGTTGAGGTTTCCAATCATGGATTGAAACGTATCTTAGAAAGGACCGTAGCTGAAAATCGGGCCTCATGGCCTGATAAATTAGATGATGCATTATAGGCCTTCTGAACCGCTTTCAAAACACCCATTGGGTGCACTCCTTATAAGTTGGTTTACGGAAAGGCTTGACATCTGCCCATCGAGCTTGAACACAAGGCCTATTGGGCCTTGAAACATTGCCATTTTGACCTTAAGACCGCGGGTGATCACCGAAAGATTCAAATGAATGAATTAAATGAACTTCGGGATCAAGCCTATGAGAACTCTTTGATCTACAAAGAGAAAACGAAGAAAATTCATGACTCCAAAATCAAGAACCGCGTTTTCAACGTTGGTGATCGAGTCCTTCTCTTCAATTCTCGATTAAAGATTTTCTCGGGCAAGCTAAAAAGCCGTTGGTCTGGGCCGTTCACCATTGCTCAAGTTTTCCCTTATAGAACCGTCGAGTTATCTCAACCCGATGGCCCCAACTTCAAGGTGAACGGTCATAGGCTCAAACACTATTTTGGAGGGGACATACCATCCATGGTTGTCCCGGATCTCCAAACTTTCCCCATGGATAATTAAATTCGGGACGAGTCAAGCTAGTGACTCGGTTAACAAAAACATAAGCGCTTCGTGGGTGGCAACCCATGCTTATCCTTCTATCTTCTTTCTATTTTCTAACACTAAGTGTGGGGGAATTCCTCTACTTGTTGCTTTGTTGTTGTATGTTTTCCTTTGTTTTCAGGATTCCCGTAGATCGTGATGATTGATGCGCCTGCTTTCAATCCAGCCGCCCAATATCCGATCTTTTTACTAACATTTATCCAGGGATATCTTATTAATCCTTTTTGTGAAAAAGATTTTGTTTCCACACTTAGCTAGTAGTTTTACCTTTTTACGTTCTATAGTGTCGGCATAATAGCCGGTACTTTGAATATTGAGGGCAATATTCAATTCTAAGTGTGGGGGGGGGGGGAATTCTTGCGAATTTGACCCAAATTTTAAAAAATTTCACATGTTGTACCTACTAGTCCCTTAACACCCCTTTTTGACCCATATTTTAAAAAAAAATTCGTCATAAAGTTAAAAATTGCATGAAAAAGAAATGCGTTACACATTAAATAATAATTTGCTATACATTAATGCTTCGGTATTAGTGGAAGTTTAGACTTGATTAGGCTAGAACAAGGGGAATCCTGACTCTGCCAAAGTGTTGATTTGGCAGCTACCCTTAACGTTTAGGCTAAGTTTTTACGAATTGTGCAAATGAAAATGCTAAGCGTGGAGTAGTTGGTTCTCTTTAAAGCTTATATAAGTAATCTATGGCTTTTCCTCCCAGGAGCTCCTAATCTGACTAAATAAGTGCTATTTTCAAACCTTTGAACGTTAAAAACCGTTTTGTTAAGCAAAAATAAATTTTTATTCAATCTTGATATAGAGTACTAGTTCAAATTTTTATTTAAATTTTGGAACAAGCATACTTTCTTAAAATTGGAATAAATGTTGCAAAATAGAGTGAGTAATATTGCTTGAATCACTGGTACAGATATTGCCAATCGTCACACTGGAAATGCGTGACTATATGCATATAGTCACACACGTTTTTTTGGGTGTATGTGACAAAAAGTCGCGCCACCGTAGGTATCATATGGTCACATTGTTTAGTTTTTGGCCGTTTTCATCGAAAAACAGTGACCAAAACCCGAATATGTGTGACTAATTAGGCACAAGTTTTGTTGGATTCATCAGTATGTGTGACTATTTCCCATCATATGGCCACACAAAAATATAATAAATGTGACATTTGTGATGATTTAGTCACACATCGTGTGTTGTTTTTTTTGAGTTAGTCACATACAATTTAAAAAACAGTGGCCAAAAGTGTTAATAAGTGTGACCATATGCTGTTTAAAGTGAAGAAATGTGTACTATTGATCATCCAATGGTCACATGAATTCTTAGTTTGTGTGGCCTTTTGTAATATTTAGTCACACAATGCATGTTTGCTTTGGGTATTTAGTCACATACAATTAAGCATAAAGTGGCCAAAAGTGTTAATAAGTGTGACCATATGCTATTTTAAGTGAAGAAATATGTATTTTGTGTGACTATTGATCATCTAATGGTCACATGAATTCTTAGTTTGTGTGGCCTTTTGTAATATTTAGTCACACAAAGCATGTTTGTTTTGGGTATTTAGTCACATACAATTAAGCATAAAGTGGCCAAAAGTGTTAATAAGTGTGACCATATGCTGTTTTAAGTGAAGAAATGTGTATTTTGTGTGACTATTGATCATCCAATGGTCACATGAATTCTTAGTTTGTGTGGCCTTTTGTAATATTTAGTCACACAAAGCATGTTTGTTTTGGGTATTTAGTCACATACAATTAAGCATAAAGTGGCCAAAAGTGTTAATAAGTGTGACCATATGTTGTTTTTAAGTGAAGAAATGTGTATTTTGTGTGACTATTGATCATCCAATGGCCACATGAATTTTATGTTTGTGTGGCCTTTTGTAATATTTAGTCACACAAAGCATGTTTGTTTTGGTTATTTAGTCACATACAATTAAGCATTAAGTGGCCAAAAGTGTTGATAAGTGTGACCATGTGCTGTTTAAAGTGAAGAAATTTGTATTTTGTGTGACTATTGATCATCCAATGGCCACTTGAATTTTATGTTTGTGTGGCCTTTTATAATATTTAGTCACACAAAGCATGCTTGTTTTGGGTATTTAGTCACATAAAATTAAGTATAAAGTGGCCAAAGTTGTTAATAAGTGTGACCATATGCTGTTTAAAGTGAAGAAATGTGTATGTTACGTGACTATTGTTCATCCAATGGTCACATGAATTTTTATTTTGTGTGGCCTTTGGTACTATTTAGTCACACATCGAATTAAACAAAGAGTGACCAATAATGTTGGAGCAGAGTTGCTACTGCTAGCAGTACTAAGGTAGTCCTGCTGAAGCAGAGTTACTGCTGCTAGTACTATGCTAGTGCTGCTGGAATGAGTATATATATTATATATAAAATAATATTAAAAAACACAAGAAATTTCAAATTGAATTAAACTCGAATGTATATAACTGGACAGAATATACAATTGTAATGTCGTACTTAATTAATCAAATATCTAAAGACTTTTGAACCTTCACCCCCTTAGCAGTTTGCCTTAAGTCGTTAGCAGATATATATTGTTTCTTCGGTGGTGCCTGTGGTACACATTTAGTCACATGGTTTGTTGGTGTAACCTGTAGTAAACAAAAGACGCTTCTATCAAACATTGAATTACATATGAATAATTATATATGTAGGTTGAAAAAACACATGTACGTACCACCTCTTCAAAAATAACTTGATCCTTTGGCCATGCAACGAAACTACCTTCAACATTCTTAACTATTTTTAACCCATTATTTGCTACGTCCGGTACGCATGCTGCATCAACTAACGATTCATCAATCGACACTTTGTAGCAATCACTTGGGAGTGGTCGGTTATGCAGCACTTGCTTTCCATGAGACTGGTATACGGTACCTAAAGCAACAATATTTGTTTGCTTTATAATCCACAGTTTCCACTTAAGTGTCTACAAAAAAAGAATTTTTATGTATATATCAGAAATTATTTAAACAAAAGAATAACAAGAAACATGTTGAAATACATACTGTTGGCAGTGCTTGTGTTAGAGACACATCTTGTTGCGATTGGGAATCTGGAGACCCGTTTCGTCGCTTCTTTTGCTTTGGCTTATTGGGTCCGACAGTTTTAGCAAGTTCCTATATGTATATATAAAACACGTTACATTATTTAAACAAAAGAGTAACAAGAAACATGTTGAAATACATACTGTTGGCAGTGGTTGTGTTGGAGACGACACATTTTGTAGCGATTGGGAATCTGGAGACCCGTTTCGTCGTGACTTAAGGTTATGCTTAGGCCTGACAGTTTTAGCAGCAGGTTCCTATACGTATATATAAAACACGGTACATTAGTCGATCATGTATGTAAAATTCAAAAATCAAAGGGCGATCTTTTATTACTATATTTACCATTGTTTCCGTTACCTTTTTAGAAGTTTCAAGGCCATTGGATTTCTCCTCAATTCCCGCATCTTTAGGACTTACAACACCACTTGTTTGAGTGCCATTGGAGTCACCTGCAATATTGTCAATGGCCATTGGAGTCACCTGCAATATAAATTAAGAAATACAGTCACTCATCAGTTTATGTTCAATGGCTAGTATCATTAGCATCAGTGGTGTTAGCATTAGAAAATGAAATTATTAACAACATAAAAAATGGCTTACAACTGAGGCTATTGGCGATGGTTCAGTTGGCAGAGTTATATTCATCCCTTTATCATTCAACTGTTGCAGAATTTGAGAAAGCATTATATTTGTGTTTTCCACCTCACCGGATAATTTATTGACCTGCACATCTTTTTCGGTCATCTCAGCGGACAATTTCTTGATCAATTTATCTTTTTCTTCACGCTCGCGTCTCTCATTATCCAGTTGAGTTTGAAGTAAGGCAATTTTTTCATTGGCTTCTTGTCTTCTTCGAGGAAGGCCAAAATACTCTTTGTATGTTACTGCACCTCCCACTCCTCTGGCATAACCGCCCTTTTCCTTACCAAATACAAATGTCATGGCATCAGTGCCATCATCAAAACCCGATGTTCCTTCCTTTATCTTGTCATCAGCTTCTTTCTGCACAAAAAATATAGGAAATGTTGGGATTAAAAGTCTTCTTGATGCGGTTAGAGTAACTGCTGGTATACAAGCTACTACTGCTAGTACACAGTTAAATGTTGCTGCTATATAAGCATAATAATAGAATTAGCAGTCAAACTTACAAGTTCATCTCCCTTTGATTTAATATCATCATTTGGGTATTCGTCGTCTTTGTTTACCCTTCCTTTCACCCACATTACATCACGGGGGGGTTCTTCATCCGCTTCAATCTCTTTATTTTGGATCTAATAAACATCAAATGCATACCCATGTAAAGTTAAACCAAGATAAACGAAAATATGAGGATGCTTACACATGTACAGTTAAACCAAGATAATCGAAAATATGAGGGTATTAATGCAAATGTGCAAATTGGGCAATGTAAACAGATTCATTTCTCATACTGATCGTCTCTTAATTGGTAAAACAAACATTGTGTCATCTTACCATTTTCTCTTTGACATAAGTATATCCACCTCGTCCCATTTTATGCTGATAAATATTTTGGGAACGCGCTATTTTACCTTTCTCAGATTTCTCCTAAAAACATAAAATCATAAGGCGTTTAGATGCGGTAATGCTGCAAACTGAAAATAATAAAATGACATATACACTTAATTAAAGATGACTAATTAAAACCTTGTATGCTTCGGTGGTCGTGTATTTAACATACTCGACCCAGTCTTCTGATTTCATTATTGTATTATACAAGTCCGGGACTTCATTCAGTTTGGAAGGTGTATTAAGGTTGGGCAAAATGTAGTTGAATTTGAGATTCCTTTTGTAATTCCTTAGCATTTTACCAAGACGAATCATTATCAATTTTCTGTATTTGACGTCAACAACAAAAAATTTCTGAAAAGATTAACACAATGTTGTTAATTAGTTGCACATAATGTAACTGCATACATAAACTTATGTAGTACTGGGTTACAAAATAGTATATATGTACCAAGATTTCATCCCATAGTTTATCTCTTCATTCTTTATTCACCTTCTTCCAGTGTAGAATCTTCACACCTATCTGCTCACGAGCCACATCTCCTAAAAAACTCACAAACACTGCTCTGTTTTCCCCTGTTACCCTACCGAATGCATCGAAGGTTACCTTGAGCTTTATTGCACCAGGTTTGTCATGCTTCGCGCGAAACTTTACTAGCCTGGTTGAGCCCCTCTTACCTAGTATCTCAGGTGTTTGGTTGGTTACAGGCTCATCTATATCTTCTTCATCAGAAGACTTTTCGGATTCATATTCTAAGGCGTTATCATCATGTACAATATGATCAAGAGGAAGCAAAGTATGGTTATCAACAATGGGTTCAGTTTCCATGACTCTTGAGCAACAAAGGGTAAAAGAAAATGATTATGGCTTAGCTTGGAGAGTAATGGTGAGAGAAGATTTGATTTTTGTTTTTTATTTGCAGTCTTTTTTTAAGGAGAGAAAAGAGGCTATACACCAAGAATATGAATCGTTTGTGATTCAAAAAATTTCGATCCAAAAATTTGCCTCCAAGTTGTAATTTGAAATTAACAATTGAATTATTTGAAAATTTTGCCTTTGAACCTGTTAATTAAAGCATAAACTTGAATAAATCAAATTTTTTGCTCCAAATTTTATAGAGTACTATCTTAATAATCGCAAATAATGTATCATACTGTGCAACCATCACATCAACAGTACAAACTACTACCCATTTAACAAACCAAAATACTTACATAATTACTAGTTATTGTACCCTTACTAATTACATTTACAAAACACAAATTACTAATTACCTTTTTGTTATTTGGTTTCATTGTTTGCGTGCTTGTGTTTGCCATAAGAATGTGTGTGTTGATTAGGGTTTATTGATTTTTGTGTGTGTTTACAAATGACCGGGTAAAGGGATTAATTGCTGGTTGAATATTGAATTTGTGGTTTGGTTTAACTATAGCTGACGTGGCAAGATTTGTTTAAAAAAAAAACTAATGGTGATGACGTGGCGGTGAAATCCGGCTATAGCCGGTAAATAGGGATGGCAACGGTTCGGGTTCGGGGCGGGTTTTAGTATACCCATAACCGAACCCGTTTATAATATACCCGTACCCGCCCCATATCCCACCGGATACCCGATTAATATTATCCATCGGTTTTTCGGGTTTCCCCGCGGGTATCAGTTATCCGTACGTAGTTGAATATTATATGGACAAAATTGGCGGTATTAAGATTAAGTCACGCTAAAATCCACCGAAAAAACAAAAGAAAATACTCTAACCACTCCCAACAATAACTCAGCTTTAAACTTTAACACAATGCCACATCAGCTTTAACACACTCACCCTTAATTAACTGAGCTTTAGTTATACACAAGATGTTTAACGAATGAGCCGAGATGATATGGTTGTATACGATATGTTTAACGAATGAGCCGAGATGATATGGTTGTATATATACGAGATGTTTAACGAATGAGCCGAGATAATATGGTTGTATACGAGATGTTTAACGAATGAGCCGAGATGATATGGTTATACACGAGATGTTTAACGAATGAGCCGAGATGATATGGTTGTATACGAGATGTTTAACGAATGAGCCGAGATGATATGGTTGTATACGAGATGTTTAACGAATGAGCCGAGATAATATGGTTGTATACAAGATGTTTAACGAATGAGCCGAGACGATATGGTTATACACGAGATGTTTAACGAATTGAATGAACCGAGATGATATGGTTGTATACGAGATGTTTAACGAATGAGCCGAGATTATATGTTTGTACATGATCAACACACCCAACAATAACTCACGCAACCTTTCGACCCTGTTTCATCATTTCTTAAAAGAGTTTAATTTCTAGACCAACCCTGATAGCTGGATGGTCTTGAGGCAACTCACGCAACCTTTCGACCTCTGGATCAGCACGATTATGCATCTGTAGCATAATACGAGTTATCTCACCTAGCAAATTGTTAATCAATTTGAGTTCTTTTTCTTGTTCATTGCGTAATCGGGTGAGGATAGCCTTTTGCACCTCTGCTAGTTAATTTGTTAGCCACAGTGTTTGTGTTAAAATTAGTGATACTTGTGAGAGAGTTTTATAAGAAGTTGTGTGAGAAAACGAAGTGTTGTGAAAGTGGCTTTGATAGTGGAAAGCCGTTAAACTAGCCGTTGGAGACTATTTTAAAAATCAGATTGAAAGTAAAAGTAACCGTACGAGTATTATTCAAATTCAAACGTAAAGTAACATTACAACATATTAATAACGAGCGGGATATTTAAAATTTAAAATTTCAAATTCAAATTAAACAAAAGGGCGGGATGTATTTAAAATTTATCAATTCAATTCAAATTCAATTCAATTTATAAATTGAAAATAAAGTATCAAATACAAATACATTAAACATAAAATAGAAATACATTAAACATGAAATAGAAATACATTAAATGTCAAATAAAAACTACGTTAACATAAACAACGATTGATTAACATAAACAACATACGATTAACATAAACAACGGACGATTAATAAAAACTATCATCTGAATCTGGGTAACCATCTTCAGAGGATTCAGAAGGTGTGAAAAAACCAGACTCCCACCTTTGCCTACGTTCTTCATCCTCCCTGGCTTGCCGCTCCAAACGATCAGCTTCATCTTCTCTTTCAAGTGCTTCCATTTCCAGGAGGACTTGCATATCTGCTTCCTCTTGCCTAAGTTGTTCCTCAGTTAACCCAAACGGATTTGGGTCTTGGTTGGGAACCGGTTCATTTTCAGGTTGATTATTCACCGGAAAATTTTCCGGTTGGAAAACCGGAAAGATATGCTCGGGTGGAGTATGGAATTTTTCATTTTCGCTAGGTGGGCTTGGAAACTGTTGGCCAAAATCCTTTTGGCGATGTGGGCTTGGAAATTGTTGGCCAAAATCCTTTTGGCGAGGTGGGCTTGGAAATTGTTGCCCGAAATCTTTTCTGGAAGACATCTTGAATTTGAGATGCTTGGATCTTGAGTATTTGAGAAGTTTGGAATGTGTTTCTGTGTGACTTGTGCTTCAGAAGCATTGGTATTTATAGGGTACAAATGCACATGTTTTATTAACGTGACTTTGAATTTTAATTGTTGGGGCTAACCTGCGTTAACGCAGCGTTAATATGATGTACTTTATCTTACGTTTGAATTTGAATTTGAATTTGAATTTGAATTTTAATTTTAATTTTAATTTGTTAAGGCTGAGTTATTGTTGGAAGTGGCCTAAATATACCCATACTTCTCAAACACATCTCACACAAAAACACATTCAGACTGCGATAGATATTAAAGCATGTATTTACATTAAAAATGTACTAGAAAATATCAATTACCCTAATGAAAAAGTCAATTAGTCATTAAAGTTAGCACATAAATTACATTAAACATCATTAATATAGAAAATATCAATTACCCTAATGAAAAAGTCAATTAGTCAATCCAACACCAAACACACTTCTAGATCAACTACACTAGTCAAATCCAAACCAAACACAAACCAAATCCGATCAATATTATCCATCTGTTTACTTTTGGCACCTCTCGATGGTCCCTCTTCCCGCCTAAAGTATTGGGAACCGTTCGTATACCTCTCTAGCTAGCCTATTTGTACAACTCGACACGGAAAACCGTTCATAATCAACCGTACCATATACAACTCCTTTGATATTTTCATTAGAAAATAAATTTCAAATTTCAATGGCTGACTGATGAAGAGAAAAGTGTACCGCTTTTAGGGGGTCATTTAAGCCCTAAATCGTATTTATTTGATCAAATATTACCCTAAATCGTTCCTTTTGTCATTTTAGGTACTTTGGAGAAGAAATCTGGAAAAGGAAGCATTTTGGACGTTTTTGGAGCATAAAAGTGAAGAAAACGACAAAGTCTCCTAAGCTGCTGGAAAAGTACAGTTGACGGCGTCAAGTATTGCTCTTGACGGCGTCACGGCTTGGCAAAAAAGGTGGATATGAAAAATACACATGATAAGCCAGGGAGTTTTACAAAGGAAGTCTGACGGCGTTACCCTTTGAAGTGATCAAGGTCGTCACGGTTTAAGCTAAAGAGAGACGGCGTCAAGCTTTATTCTGACGGCGTCAAGCCTTGATAAGCCAGGGAGGATTTTGGAGGACTAAAGAGGGACGACATCAGGAAGACCATCCGGGAACCCTAGACACGGCGAGGTGACGGCGTCAAGATCTATAACGTGACGCCGTCAACCACTAAGTTCTATATATAGTTTTGCAATTTTTTGTCATTAGTGTGCAACTTTGTGAGGAGAAACCCTAAGACGAATTTCTGCCATTTTTAAGGGTTTTTACACCCTTGGATCTCCCATGTTTAATTGAAGATAAGTAATCATTTAATCAATCAATATGTCTATGTGTTGTTTGATTATATATCGTTCTTGTCTTTTAATTAACATGCTAGGCTAGATTTATCTTGTGTTTGCTTAGATCTAATGAAACCTAACTATTGATTATTGGTTATTAGTGTGTTATTAATTGTATTGGATGATTGTTTATCGATGTTAGGCTTAAGAAAACTGGCTAACTTCCTATACGGTAACTTGCTTGAATGTCTTAAGAAACATGAACCAATGCGTACTAAGGTTTTTATGGTTGTATTTAATGCATGAGCGAATTCTAGTGATCCCAAGTTAGGAGCTTCCTAGCCGGCTCGACATAGGAGTGAAGTAGGAGCTTGTAGAGTTGGGGAAGTACGTACGCCACCCCACGATTGGTATTAAGGAATACACCCGTCATCCACGCAATGAATACACACTAATCAACCGGTAAAAGATAGTTAGGGAGTAAGGAAATCTAAGTAAACACATTTCTCTCCACATAAGTTTCACAACCTTTTCATTTTCAGTTATTTTATTTTATTTGCATTTGTAGTAATTTGGGTTAGTTGACTAGCAACTAATTTCGCCCACTCCTTCAAACCCGAGATTTTATTTGCTTTCATAAAATATAAAAATACAAAAAGAATATTCCCTTACCCTTAGACCTATTAGAATAGTTTTTCAATCCTAACGACACTATTCCCCTAGAGAACGATCAATCCCCCGGTACTTGCCACTTCACTATACTACATCGGTCAGGTACACTGCCTGGTGGGGATTGCAAGCCTCTTGAGATCCCTCGAGAGGTAAAACCTGTTGTAAGGTCGCAAAACCACGCATCAAGTTTTTGGCGCCGCTGCCGGGGAATAGTTATTGTTTAGGTTGAATTTTTATTTTATTAGGTCTACTCACTAGATTCCTTTCTAGTGAGATTTTTATTTTATTTTTCTAGGTTTTCTTTAGTCTATCTATTTTCTTCGTGCTTTTGTTCGTATAAGATTTTCATTGACTATTCAGTTTGCCATTATGGAAAACGCGAATCCACCCCTTACACCTGACGAAGTGGCTTTGTTGCGTAGCCAAATTGAGAATGAGATTAGTGAGCTCAGAGAGCTCAATAGAATGATTGATATAGAGCTTGATTATGCCCTTAACAACCTAGAAACCGCCATATACTCAGATAATTACTTAGAACATAATAATCTTATGGTTGAGGAGTTGATTGAGAAACTTGATGAAGTGAAGGTAGATCCTAGGTTGGATGATTATTTCAATGAATACCCCACTAAGGAGGAGATTGCTTACTATAACAACCTAGTTGATAACCCTCGACCACCTTTTATTAGAATTGACCCAAAGATTAAGAGGGGTGATCCCGGGAATGTGAAGATACCATGTATGATTGGGTACCAATACGTTGAGCATGCTTACATTGACTGTGAATCCCCAACCAACATGATGTCCTCAGGCCTTTATAGTCAAATCATAAACACACCACTTGAGCCTAGGAAAGACCCCAAGTGCCCCGGCGGAGTTTGCAACTTCGTTGGAAGGATTGAGGATATGCATATCCTTGTTGGGAATTTTACCTTTGTCACCAACTTCATGATCTTAGAAGATTTGGCAACTGTTGTTGACTGCCGCCTATCTCACGTGGTGTTAGGTAAGCCGTTTATTGAAGCATCCAATTTAAAGTATGATCGTTTAAGAGGCACGGTTCAGTTTTCTAATCACATAGATAGGATCACATATAGGATGCCTTATCGGGTAAATGAATTTCGTTTTGTGCCTCGATTTGACAAGGACAACATTGGTGCGATTGAGGACAACAATGATGAGGATAAAGAGAAAGGCATGGACTATGTTTGGAATAAAAGAAGCCTTTATTATAAAGATTGCTTGAACCTAGGACCTAAATACAAAGTTGATATGGAGGTTGTTAGAATGATTAGAGGGGCAATTGAGAAGCAAAACGGAAAAACGTAGAACCCGTGACTTTGAGTCTAGCTACAAGACTCGTTAATAAAGAAAAGCGCTTCTTGGGAGGCAACCCAAGCTTTATTTGCTTTGTGTGTTTATTTATTTGGTTGTTTGATTTTATTTGTTTCCGTATGTATGTTTAATTTTTATTATTATTGATTCATGTTCAAAACTAAATTGTGAAAATGCTTTATCTTGTTTTTAACTTCGTCTTAACTACATATAAAGGTATTTTGCAAAAGTTAAGTGTAAGGGAAATCCAAATCGGTTTATTAGAACAAATGAACATGAATCATAACAATAATAAATTAACATACATATTAGTAATTGTTTGAGTCAAATGCTTGTATCGAGTCATAATGATATTTTGCAGGATTTCCAGGAAGTAAGGTATAGGTTTTTCCAGAAATTTTCCGGAAACTTAACATGAGAATTCTGTCAGATCATTTCTGACGGCGTCAGGCCTTACAACCTGACGGCGTCAGGTTTTAATTTTCTGAAATTTTTGAAAGTTTTGTTTTCATAAAAAGTTTTTATTAAATCTCTAACTTATAAACTCCAGGAATCTGCAAAATAATCATTCCACAAGCATTATATCCTTATATATAGATTTATCCCGCCGATGTTATGCAGGTTTTCGTGTTTGTTTTCTCAGGTTTAACAGGTTATTTTGGACAAGGAGATGTATGGGGAATCAAGCTTATGGCGATGCTTTAGTCTTGGAGCTTCTACATTACCTTGGAAGAAGATCTAACCATGTTACCTCTTTATCCACCAAACGAATCAGGGGAGTATTTGATTTCATTCTTTTACCTTATTACTTTTACATCTTGTTATTTGAACATTGGGAACAATGTTCATCTTAAGTGTAAGGGGGGGTAAAATACGATACTTTAGAGAATACAAGTGCGCTTGATTTTCGTTTGTTTAATGGTAGATGTGTAATAAAACTGAGAGAAATACCTGTTAGGGCAATTTTAGTGCCAAATTTAAAATTTTTTACAACATATAGGAGTGAAACTTTGATCTTAATGAGTGTCTCACGGATAGGAGTTATATGACTAGCACAAAAACCGTACCACTAAAAAATTTTCCACCCCCAAATATGTGAGGTTCGCCCCTAGAATTGGTAGGAAAAGCATTTATGCTATGATGTGTGTACCGGTAGCACTTAGATTCTAGAACTTGCGTTAGGACCATTCCGAGGCCACAAGTGAGACTACATTCGTGTAGTTAGATTTACTACATGATAAGAGGCATTAGGATTAACCCATTGTTTTACACCTGTGTTTTTGTTATAATTACGTTGGCTACATTGGTCAAGTAATTCTCCCACACCCTTTGCGTTGTACTCATTTTTAGTACACGATACCCCTAGTACACCCCTCAGAGTCTATCTTTTCGTTTCGACCTTTAAGCATTTTACTTAAAGGAAGAATTTGTTTACACACCACTTAAATGTACACCCAAATCGCCTTAGCCTACCTTGTATGCACTCATTTTTAGTGCATTATTGTGACAACATTTGTTTAAACCCCAAATTAATTATCTAATTGATTACATGGTTGCTAAGTCGAGTCATATCCTTGTACATATTGTTTTGGGACGATTGGGACTCATGGGTAAAGTACTAGTGTAATAGAGTAATGGGGAAGAACAACATTATTACCCCCATATGTGCTAAATATTTTAAAAGTACTCAAAATGTTTCAATTATCTTGATTCGAGTCATTAGAATAATTTTATGTAAAGTTATGTAAAAGTTCAAGTGTAAGGGGAATGCAACGCCCCTATGATGTATTATTTTGGATGGTAGGGCAAGAGTGTATGGGGGAAAAAAAATCGAAAAAATCAAGAAAAATACAAAAAAATGAGAAAAAGAAAAGTAGAAAAAACATACGGACTACCATCCTGTTTCATTTTATGTTTATTTTATGTTTTTGTTATTTTGTTTTTAGCTTAAGTCAAGTCTAGTCTTGGCTTAGCAACGCCATATTGTACATGTAATTAATCAAGATCTTTAACTCGCCACCAGTAAAATATCCCTTATCCAACAAATCCGTGTTTATCATATCCCTACACCTCACGTTATAACACGTTTAAAAGCCCTCTTTGATAGTTTATCTTAGGTGCTTACGCCTAGTGGAGGAGGTTTTTGATCCTTTCCCAAGCCTATGGTAATCTATTTGCTATGACAGGTAGTGAGAGATATTATCCGTTTTCATTTATGAGATTTATTTTGATGACACCTGAGAGATGTGAGTATCTAAACACTACTTGTGAGGTGCTAGTTTGTAATCTCCGTGCTTATTATGATTAAAGTGGAACGACTATTTGTTGTAATTACTTTAATATTAGCATTAAATGACCCCTAACTTGTATTTTGATTAGAATAAAAGCGCATTTGCTTGAGGACAAGCAAATCTCAAGTGTAAGGGTATTTGATGAAGCGAAAAGTGTACCGCTTTTAGGGGGTCATTTAAGCCCTAAATCGTATTTATTTGATCAAATATTGCCCTAAATCGTTCCTTTTGTCATTTTAGGTACTTTGGAGAAGAAATCTGGAAAAGGAAGCATTTTGGACTTTTTTGGAGCATAAAAGTGAAGAAAACGACAAAGTCTCCAAAGCTGCTGGAAAAGTACACTTGACGGCGTCAAGTATTGCTCTTGACGGCGTCACGGCTTGGCAAAAAAGGTGGATATGAAAAATACACATGATAAGCCAGGGAGTTTTACAAAGGAAGTCTGACGGCGTCACCCTTTGAAGTGATCAAGGTCATCACGGTTTAAGCTAAAGAGAGACGGCGTCAAGCTTTATTCTGACGGCGTCAAGCCTTGATAAGCCAGGGAGGATTTTGGAGGACTAAAGAGGGACGGCGTCAGGAAGACCATCCGGGAACCCTAGACACGGCGAGGTGACGGCGTCAAGATCTATAACGTGACGCCGTCAGCCACTAAGTTCTATATATAGTTTTGCAATTTTTTGTCATTAGTGTGCAACTTTTGTGAGGAGAAACCCTAAGACGAATTTCTGCCATTTTTAAGGGTTTTTACACCCTTGGATCTCCCATGTTTAATTGAAGATAAGTAATCATTTAATCAATCAATATGTCTATGTGTTGTTTGATTATATCTCGTTCTTGTCTTTTAATTAACATGCTAGGCTAGATTTATCTTGTGTTTGCTTAGATCTAATGAAACCTAACAATTGATTATTGGTTATTAGTGTGTTATTAATTGTATTGGATGATTGTTTATCGATGTTAGGCTTAAGAAAACTGGCTAACTTCCTATACGGTAACTTGCTTGAACGTCTTAAGAAACATGAACCAATGCGTACTAAGGTTTTTATGGTTGTATTTAATGCATGAGCGAATTCGAGTGATCCCATGTTAGGAGCTTCCTAGCCGGCTCGACATAGGAGTGAAGTAGGAGCTTGTAGAGTTGGGGAAGTACGTACGCCACCCCACGATTGGTATTAAGGAATACACCCGTCATCCACGCAATTAATACACACTAATCAACCGGTAAAAGATAGTTAGGGAGTAAGGAAATCTAAGTAAACACATTTCTCTCTACATAAGTTTCACAACCTTTTCATTTTCAGTTATTTTATTTTATTTGCATTTGTAGTAATTTGGGTTAGTTGACTAGCAACTAATTCCGCCCACTCCTTCAAACCCGAGATTTTATTTGCTTTCATAAAATATAAAAATACAAAAAGAATCTTCCCTCACCCTTAGACCAATTAGAATAGTTTTTCAATCCTAACGACACTATTCCCCTAGAGAACGATCAATCCCCCGGTACTTGCCACTTCACTATACTACATCGGTCGGTACACTGCCTGGTGGGGATTGCAAGCCTCTTGAGATCCCTCGAGAGGTAAAACCTGTTGTAAGGTCGCAAAACCACGCATCATTGACTCCTCTTCAACTCCTTCTTCCAACAAAAACAAACGCCCAAGGGATGATTCTCCTCCACCAATGCCTGAAAAATATAAAAAATTTGGCATATCCCAACATATTTGGGAGAAATGTAGTGAAGGCCAGTATGGTGTTGAAAACGCATTGTTAGAAATTCACAACAAGCGTATAAAGATGTATGAAGAAAGGAACAAGAAAGATTTAGAGGTCATTGAGGAGCATCAGAAGAAAATTGAGGAGAGGAACAAAAAAATAGAAGAAGAAAGAGAGAAAATAGTTGATGTTTACAGAAGTATTGAAGCTAGTAAATATGTGTCTTAATGTATCTTTTCTTTATATATTTTGCCTATGTAAATGTAAACTTATTTTGACTTGGTTTAATATATGAATGCAGTTATTATTACAAGTTTATGATATTTGAATGTAGTTATTATTATTGTACTGCTAGGTAAACAATTGTACTGCTAGCGAAACGTTGTACTGCTGGGTATCCTTTTAGTAGTGGTTGGGAGTGCAGGGTAGTTTGTATCACTTTTTACTTAAAGGGTATAAACCCCCAATTGCTGCACACAATCACATTCACGCACACATTACTCTCTCTCTCTTCCACTCCCTAATCGAATTTTAATCGTCAAATTGCAAAACCCCCAAATCAAATCATAATGTCGAACATAACTTTTACCGAACCTCATAATAATGTTGCCTTTTTAGAAAAATCCAATGAGTCTGTAGATTTTACTGAGATCATTGATTTCCTTAATGCAAGCTATATTAAGTTTGCATTAACAGTAAAACCTACTATATATACTTCCAACATTATCCAGTTTTGGTCATCTGCTAAGGTCAAAACTATTAATGGGGAAGCACAAATCCATGCCCTTGTAGATGGGCAGATGATTATCATTACAGAGGCGTCTATTCGAAGAGATCTTCTCCTAGATGATGCTAACGGAGTTGAGAATCTTCCAAATACTACAATCTTTGAAAAACTTGCACTGATGGGCTATGAGAGATATACAGATGCTTTAAAGTTCCAAAAAGGTAATTTTTCTCCTCAGTGGAAATTCTTAATTCATACTGTCTTAGTGTGTCTAAGTCCAAAGACCACTGCATGGAATGAATTTAGCAGTAATTTAGCTTCTGCTATAATTTGTTTGGCTGAAAATACTCAAAGATTTAATTTCTCAAAATTAATTTTTGATAATATGGTTAAGAACTTGGATAGAAAATATTTGGCTAAATATTTTCTATATCCAAGGTTTTTGCAACTCTTTTTGGACAACCAATTTAAAAAAAAAAAAAAAAAAGTCACAAAAATGTTTCTCCCACTCCCTGCCTTACCAAAAAGGTTTTTGCTAATATGAGGAGGGTTGGAAAAGATTTTTCAGGGAGAGTGACACCTTTGTTTCCAACAATGTTGGCACTAGCCCAAACCCAAATCGGTGAAGGTTCAGCAATCCCAGCTGGTACCCATCACACACCCACAGAACAACAACAACAGACCTATAAACGTAGGACTAACACCAAGAACACTGAGCTACCTCAGGCTAGTGGTTCTATACCAACTGTTGCAGATGAGGATGTCACTGGGGGGAGAGTGACATGTTGGCAAGGGCTGCCACTACTGTGTCTAGCTTAGCAGCAGCACAGGACAGTGGTAACATCATTAAGACCCGAACCAAGACAACTTCTAATGAAGAAAGTTCCTCTGGAACTGATTCAGGTGAAGGTCCCAGTCACATGGAAACAATGGGGGGTTCGGATGTTCATCCTAGGGGTGAGGCTGAACTTAACTTTTCCAGTGATCCACCTCTCGGGCTAGGTAACACAAGCCGAAGTGGTGAGGATAGTCTGCAACTTTTGAATGAATTGAAGGATACCTGTGCCAAGCTGTCTGCACAAATTGGTGATCTGCGAGCAATAGCTTCTTCCCAAGATGGAGTCATCAAAGCTCAAGGTGGGGAGATAAAGGCTTTGAAGAGAAGGGTTAGGTATTTAGAAGGAGTCAAAGGATCAAGAATTCCCAAACAAAAGGTTAAATCTTCTGAAGCTTCTAAGGATGCTCCCAAACAGGGGGGAATGAAGGCAAAGTTTCAGGGGAGGATAAAGAGGGTGAAAGTATTTGTGAAGAGAGTGATCCAATGAAATTTCTAGTTGCTGATAACCAAGGGAATGAAGCGGTGATGGATAGGCGTTTGGGCAAGGTTACAACTGTTGATAGTGAGCCACCTATTCCTGCTAGTGACCCAGTTATTCCTGCTAGTGGTCCAGTTATTCCTGATAGTGAGCCAGTTATTCCTGCTATTCCTGCTATTGATAAGGTT
Source organism: Artemisia tridentata subsp. tridentata (assembly GCA_021014915.2). Lineage (NCBI taxonomy): Eukaryota > Viridiplantae > Streptophyta > Magnoliopsida > Asterales > Asteraceae > Artemisia > Artemisia tridentata. Next base: position 15,081,785 of record CP139507.1, on the reverse strand, counting down.
AGTTCTCTATACTGAGACTGAAGTTAGTATTGCTGCTATTGATGTTAGTGCCACTGAGACTAAATTTATTCCTGCTATTGATAAGGTTACTGCTACTCAAGGTGATGATGATATGACTATGGCTCAAATATTAACAAATATGAGGAGTGCAAAACCTAAGAAGAAATTTAAGTTTCAGTCACCTAGTCAACAACAACAACAACCAATGATTACAGATGAAGAATTGACAAGAAAAGTGGCTGATCTTGATGCTCAAGAAGCTGCTCAAGTAGCTGCTCAGATTCTTTCAGAAAAGGAGTATGCAGAAAACTTACAAGCGCAAAAAAATGCAGAGTTAATAGCTTCATGGTTTGAGGAAAGGGCTCAAGTTGAAGCTGATTGTGAGTTTGCTAAAATAGTACATAAAGAAGAGCAAGATAAGTACTCAGTAGATGAAAAAGCCAGGATGCTGAAAGAAATTTTTGATGCAAAAAAGAAGAAGTTTGCAGCACAAAGATATGCAGCTAAGAAGAACAAGCCACCCACTCAAAAAACAAAGAAGAGATCTCATGTGCAGGTATTTTTTTTTTTTTTTTTTTTGTTGCAAAGGTAAATTTATATTAATATCAACAACACCCAATATGTACATCATAAACATCTACTCATGTGCAGATATTTGAAGAATGTGGCCAGTTGGAAACTAAAGGATTTGAAATTCTTGGATGATAAAAGCATTGAAGAATTGTATGCAATTGCCAAGAGAAACAATGAACTCTTCTTGAATGACAGTTCAAAGAGAGCAGGTGAACAGTTGGAAATAGAAAGCAGTAAAAAGAGAACAAGAACAAACTGAGCAAGCTGTTGCTAAAGAACAAATGCAAGCTCACACTGAACTTGCAGTTGACTCTGTAGGAGAAGCCATGGATGCACAACCTTTAACTGTCAAACATCCCATTGTTGATTATAAGTCTAGATCTCATGGGGAAACAATTTATTACGATATTAAGAGGCATGATGGTTCTTCTAGAAGGTTTGTAAGCTTTCTTCACATGGTTCATGATTTTGATAGACGAGATATGATAGCTCTATGGAAATTACTCAAACAAAGATTTGGTAATAAGACACCAGAACAAGCTTATGATAGAGAAGTCTGGAATTATTTGAAGGTAATGTTTGAATCAAATCATGAAGATGAATGTCGGAGAAGACTAACGCACAATACTGTTAAAGAATGGAAAATTTTTCAACGATGTGGAGTACATGCTTTAACTGTGAATGAGTTGGTGATCTACATGCTTGTAGAAAAGGATTACCCTTTAAAGTTTCACAAAGACATTCTACATCAGATGTTGCGTGGGAAGAAAATACTCAAGCTTCAGCTTAATTATGATAACATGGCATACGAATTGCTCAAGAAGATGGAAGAGTATCTAGGACCCAAGAACAAGAAATAGAATGTATAGTTATTACTACTAGAATGTATAGTTTAACTTAAACATGTATAGTTATTACTGCTTATGAGATAAACATGTGTAGTTATTACTGCTAGAATGTATAGTTATTACTGCTAGAATGTATAGTCTGACAAAATATGCTTACATAAATGCTTACAATCGAGCCAAAACATTGATATTTTTAAATTTTTGACTATTGCATAAGTTATCAGAAATGTGTGACCATATGTATCGAATTGTGACTAAACTTAAATAATGTGTGACAAAATTTGACTATTGCCTATAGTCACATGATTGTGCTACAATTAAATGTGTGACCATACACATTAGGAATTGGCAGGCAAACACACACTTAACTTTAGACACACATATTAACTTACGTGACTATTTGTATCGAATTTTGGTCACACTTAATCATGTATGCCTATGGTTTAGTGTGACCATATATGACATTTGGTCACACATCTCAAGTGTGTGACATATATTTGTCACTTTTAAATGCATATCGTGACTATGCTTCAAACTTACTTTTCAGTTGTCACACATTTCAAATTCATATGTGGCTAAATTTTCAACAAAAACTAGCAGTCACGCTTAAATAATGTGTGACAAACTTGAGCATATGATTTAGCCACATACACAATTATAAGTGACTAATGTTTCAAAACCTTATTTGTATCCGTCACACGTCCCAAATTATAAGTGACTAAAAAATCAAAAAAAAATTTACCAGATACGTATAGTCACGAAAATATTCAAATGTGTGGCTGTAGCCTCGGATGTAATTCCGAAATGGTCACACAAGTCGGATCAAGTGTGGCTGTTTATTTTATTCTGGTACATTTAGTCACATAAAAAGGCGACTGTGTGGCTGTTCGAAAAACAGCATGTGTGACTAAATCCCATTTTTGTACTAGTGTGTTAACATACATTTGTTAACGTTGGTGGCATTTGTTGTTTTATAAACCTCATTGACTATGTTTTTGCTTTGCTTAGGATTTTAGTTAGGGTTTTAGTTTTTGTGGGTGTATGGTGTTTTGCTTATTTAAGTGCTTATAAGCAGTTTTGGCTTTTCAGTGTTGGCCTATTTGCTTATTTTTTAGGCTTTTCGGTTTTGGCTTTTCATTGCGATGAGTAGGGTTTTGCTTAGTTCTGAAATTAAAGTGTTTGTATGATTTTTTTTTAACCATGGTTTCCGCCTTTTTGGCCGACTGAATTATGTTGTTCTGAGGGTGTGTTTGGCATTGATTAACAAAACCAAACACAAACACATCTTAATTAGTAAAAACATCTTAGACATTTCGCTATTGATTCCAGGTTTCGATTAGCCAGAAGATTACATAATATCATTTCCTCGTCTTACATAGAGTAACACCAAGAATGTAACATGCTAAAATGCATAAACCCATGACATTTTAACAAGTTTTAAAGATTATTAAATCTTGCGCATATCAAACCAAATGCCAAAGACTAAACTCCACCAAGAACATGTTATACATTCGGGGATTTTTTTTTTTTTACTGCATCAAGTAATTAACTGCTTTGTCTTTTCCAAGTAAAGAATATCACGATGAAAACACCGCAGCCAACTGAATAAAGCTTCATTATCCAATTCATCTTTATGATTGAAGCCTTCTTTTGTCGTGACATCTTTTTGCAACTTTAGTGCTGGTAGGATTCCAAATATCTCAATAACAACTTCTTCTACAAAAACAATGTTTTAGCCTATTAATCATATGTGATATTACACTAAAACAATATGTAAGTCCATAAAAAAAAACGTGTGAAACAACATGTGGATCTTAAAAGAAACAAGGTTAAGCCAAAAGCATAGCCGTTAAAGGCGACACAACCGAACTGGAAATTAATACAAAATTTCCAAATAAATCACAAAGGATATTACACATAATGATAATAACAAAGATTTCAAAAATGCCTTTGCAAACTTAGGTAGTCACGCAAATCAAACATGCTAAAAAACACGCACACATATATACAAAGCTTGTACATTCCACATTACTCTACAAGTTACTAACTACACATCATTAGGAAACACAAGACTAGTCACGTGTCTAAATAAGCATACATATACCTAACTTGATTACACAATTACTAATTATCTCGCGAAGCACGCAATCAGTTACAATAAGATTCATATCATAATATGTTGAAAGGTATACATATACATATAAACGCTAATAGCAAACTTAATTACGTTGCTCAGCAAGAAACATATATTTTACATTACTAATGACAATATCTCGTCAATCACGCAATCAGTTACACTAAACTAGTACATATTCAGACACACTCTGCTCAATAATCTACTCATTCAACTTATACATTCTTACAACTTAGGTAGTCATGTACGCATAGTCGCATATATACCAAGCTAGAGCATTCCACATTACTCTACAAGCTACTAATCACACATATTTAACAAACACGAGTCTTAATAAGCATACATATTCCTAACTCGCTTACTCACGCTCAGCAAGCGACATCCATTATACATTACTAATCATCTTTTGAATCACGGTTACAATAAGCTGCGTTTAATCATCTACTCTGGATATATAAGAAACTTAGCGATAAGCATACAACAAGCTGCTATAATTCAATTTAAATAACATAAACAATACTCTGAGCTTTTCGGCTTGATTACACTACTCAGCAAGCGCGTACATTCTACATTACTAATTATCTAACTAATCACTCAATTTTACAGTGAAAACCGAACTAGTAATCGCAGTTTTCTTCACAAAATCACAGTAACATCAAAAAAACCTCAAATTATAAGTAATAACTTAACCAACAATCACATATTTCATCACCAAATGCACAATAAAATCAACAAAACCTCAATCAAAATTGAAAACTAACCACTAACCACACAATTTCTCACTTAAATCATCATTAAAACACTAATAATCATCATCAAAATATATATAACAACATCAGCAACCTAAAGTACAAAATACACCAATATTATCGAAAATACCTATACAATCTCTGTAGTATATTCAAAAGAGTAAATTACACGGATCGTCCCTGTGGTTTGTCCAAAATTTCAAGTGTAGTCCCTCAAAGTTTAAAGTTGCATGCATCGTCCCTCTGACTGCAAAAGAATAACATCTATGGTCCCTCTGATGGATGTCCGTCTATTTCTCCGTTAAAGTTCATACACGTGATAAACACGTGAGGGTAATTAAGTCTTTTTCTCTATCACTTATACTTAAATAATTTTCTCCTTCCCAATAAACACTCAAATCAATCTGCTTCTCATATTTAATTTTCTCTCTCCTCTCTCTAATACCATCTACCCACCCCAACTGTTCATCTTCAATTCCGTGACCCTGATTAAATCCATTTTGTTCTTATGCACAATGGTGAGGGCATTGTGGAATATACGCGACGCTAATAAAAATGACGCAATCGTGGATTATGCTAGTGTTTATGGTAAGTTAATTTTGTGTTTTTGAAGATTTTTTATCAATTAAATCAATTTTGATCATCAAGTAATTGATGTTAACAACCCTAATTGATAATGTGTTTTTATTGTGTTTTTTTCAGCTAAGGACCCTAACTTCTTTAGTCTGAAGATTCATCATGGAGGGATGTTTTCAGAGTCTCCAGGAAGGAAATATGTTAATGGTAGGTTTAGCTTTGTTGATAACGTAGATGTGGATTTGTTTAGTGTGATTGAGTTGAGTGAGATGATTCTGATGTTAGGTTATGAAGTGGATAGGATAATGTACTACCAATATTTGATCCCTGACCTTGATTTAGACCATGGGATTAGAGCTTTAGGCAGTGACCAAGATGTGCATGAACTCTGTAGATATGTATTGTTAGGTCATAGGTTGTTGAATGTCTACATTGAACATGATGAAACAACAGTAGACACTTATACTCCTTCACCATTCAAGAAGTGTACCATTACTGAAATAGAAGATGAGAAAGTTGTTGTTAACAAATCTTGTGCTAAGCAGTTAACTTTAGAATGGTTTGGGAGTGAAATAGGTCAAAGCAGTGGTGGTAATAATGTGGGTCAAAGTAGTGGTGCTAAGGAAATGGGTCAAACTGAGTTTGCACAAGATTTTTATGATGCTTTGGACAACCCAGACTTTGATCCTTTACTTGGTTTAGATGATGCTGAGGTAGTTGCTAAGGCTACTGATGCTTGGTTTTGCAACCTTACAACAGGTTTTACCTCTCGAAGGATCTCAAGAGGCTTACAACCCCACCAGGCAGTGTACCTGACCGATGTAGTATAGTGTAGTGGTAAGTACGGGGGATTGATCCTTCTCCACAGGGAATAGTGTTCGTTAGGTATGAAAGACTACTTTAGTAGGTCTAAGGGTGAGGGAAGATTCTTTTTATATTTTTATAATTTTATGAAAGCAAGTAAAATCTCGGGTTTGAAGGAGTGGGCAGAATTAGTTGCTAGTCAACTAACCCAAATAACTACGAATGCAAATAAAATAAAATAACAGAAAATGAAAAGAGTTGTGAAACTTATGTGGAGAGAAATGTGTTTACTTAGATTTCCTTACTCCCTAACTATCTTTTACCGGTTGATTAGTGTGTATTAATCGCGTGGATGACGGGTGTATTCCTTAATACCAATCGTGGGGTGGCGTACGTACTTCCCCAACTCTATAAGCTCCTACTTCACTCCTATGTCGAGCCGGCTAAGAAGCTCCTAACATGGGATCACTAGAATTCGCTCATGCATTAAATACAACCATAAAAACCTTAGTACGCATTGGTTCATGTTTCTTAAGACGTTCAAGCAAGTTACCGAATAGGAAGTTAGCCAGTTTTCTTAAGCCTAACATCGATGAACAATCATCCAATACAATTAATAACACACTAATAACCAATAATCAATAGTTAGGTTTCATTAGATCTAAGCAAACACAAGATAAATCTAGCCTAGCATGTTAATCAAAAGACAAGAACAAGATATAATCAAACAACACATAGACAGATTGAATGATTAAATAATCACTTATCTTCAATTAAACATGGGAGATCCAAGGGTATGAAAACCCTTAAAAATGGCAGAAATTCGTCTTAGGGTTTCTCCTCCAAAATTACACACAATAAGTTCCACACTCATGACAAAAAATTGCAAAACTATATATAGAGTTTAAGGGCTGACGGCGTCACGTTATAGGACTTGACGCCGTCACCTCGCCGCTTTTAGGGTTCCCGGATGGCCTTCCAGACGCCGTCCCTCTTTAGTGCTCCAAAATCCTCTCTGGCCTATCAAGGGGTGACGCCGTCAGAATTGAGCTTGACGCCGTCCCTCTTTAGCTTAAGCCGTGATGGCCTTGATCATCTTAAAGGGTGACGCCGTCAGATTTTTCATGCAAAATTCTCTGGCTTATCATGAGTAATTTTCATATCCACCTCTTTTGCCAAGCCATGACGCCGTCTGGGCCAATCCTTGACGCCGTCAAAGGTAGTTTCCAGCATAATTTTGAGACTTTGCCGTTTTCTTCACTTTTATGCTCCAAAAACGTCCAAAATGCTTCCTTTTCCAGATTTCTTCTCAAAAGTACCTAAAATGACAAAAGGAACGATTTAGGGCAATATTTGATCAAATAAATACGATTTAGGACTTAAATGACCCCCTAAAAGCGGTACACTTTTCGCTTCATCAAATACCCTTACACTTGAGATTTGCTTGTCCTCAAGCAAATGCGCTTTTATTCTAATCAAAATACAAGTTAGGGGTCATTTAATGCTAATATAAAAGTAATTACAACAAATAATCATTCCACTTTAATCATAATAAGCACGGAGATTACAAACTAGCACCTCACAAGTAGTGTTTAGATACTCACATCTCTCAAGTGTCATCAAAATAAATCTCATAAATGAAAACGGATAATATCTCTCACTACCTGTCATAGCAAATAGATTACCATAGGCTTGGGCAAGGATCGAAAACCTCCTCCACTAGGCGTAAGCACCTAAGATAAACTATCAAAGAGGGCTTTTACATGGGTTATAACGTGAGGTGTAGGGATATGATAAACACGGTTTTGTTGGATAAGGGATATTTTACTGGTGGCGAGTTAAAGATCTTGATTAATTACATGTACTATACAATGTTGCTAAGCCAAGACTCGACTCAATCTTAAGCTAAAAACAAAATAATAAAAACATAAAATAAACATAAAATAAAACGGGATGGTAGTCCGTATGTTTTTTCTATTTTTCTTTTTCTCATTTTTTTGTATTTTTCTTGATTTTTTTTTTTTTTTTTTTTTTTTTTTTTTTTTGCATACACTTTTGCCCTACCATCCAAAATAATACATCATAGGGGCGTTGCATTCCCCTTACACTTGAACTTTTACATAACTTTACAAATAACTATTCTAATGACTCGAATTAAGATAATTGAAAAACTTGGAGTACTTTTAAAATATTTAGCACATATGGGGGTAATAATGTTGTTCTTCCCCATTACTCCATTACACTAGTACTTTACCCATGAGTCCCAATCGTCCCAAAACAATATGTACAAGGATATGACTCGACTTAGCAACCATGTAATCAATTAGATAATTAACTTGGGTTTAAACAAATGTTGTCACAATAATGCACTAAAAATGAGTGCATACAAGGTAGGCTAAGGCGATTTGGGTGTACATTTTAGTGGGGTGTAACAAATTCTTCCTTTAAGTAAAATGCTTAAAGGTCGAAACGAAAAGATAGGCTCTGAGGGGTGTACTAGGGGTATCGTGTACTAAAAATGAGTACAACGCAAAGGGTGTGGGAGAATTACTTGACCAATGTAGCCAATGTAATTATAACAAAAACACAGGTGTAAAACAATGGGTTAATCCTAATGCCTCTTATCATGTAGTAAATCTAACTACACGAATGTAGTCTCACTTGTGGCCTCGGAATGGTCCTAACGCAAGTTCTAGAATCTAAGTGCTACCGGTACACACATCATAGCATAAATGCTTTTCCTACCAATTCTAGGGGCGAACCTCACATATTTGGGGGTGGAAAATTTTTTAGTGGTACGGTTTTTGTGCTAGTCATATAACTCCTATCCATGAGACGCTCATTAAGATCAAAGTTTCACTCCTAAATGTTGTAAAAAATTTTAAATTTGGCACTAAAATTACCCTAACAGGTGTTTCTCTCAGTTTTATTACACATCTACTATTAAACAAACAAAAATCAAGTGCAATTGTATTCTCTAAAGTATCGTACTTTTACCCCCCTTACACTTAAGATGAACATTGTCCCCAATGTTCAAATAACAAGATGTAAAAGAAAAAAGTAAAAGAATGAAATCAAATACTCCCCTGATTCGCTCGGTGGATAATGTGGCAACATGGTTAGATCTTCTTCCAAGAGAATGTAGAAGCTTTACGACTAATGCATCGCCAAAATCTTGATCCAACAAACATTTCCTTGTCCAAAATAACCTGTTAAACCTGAGAAAACAAACACGAAAACCTGCATAACATCGGCGGGATAAATTCTATATATAAGGATATAATGCTTGTGGAATGATAATTTTGCAGATTCCTGGAGATTATAAGTTAGAGATTTAATAAAAACTTTTTATGAAAACAAAACTTTCAAAAATTTTCAGAAAATTAAACCTGACGCCGTCAGGTTGTAAATCCTGACGCCGTCAGAAATGATCTGACAGAATTCTTATGTTAAGTTTCCGGAAAATTTTTGGAAACACCTATACCTTACTTCCTGGAATTCCTGCAAAACATCATCACGACTCGATACAAGCATTTGACTCAAACAAATACTAATATGTATGTTAATTTATTATTATTATGATTCATGTCCATTTTTTTCTAATAAACCGATTTAGATTTCCCTTACACTTAACTTTTGCAAAATACCTTTATATGTAGTTAAGACGAAGTTAAAAACAAGATAAAGCATTTTCACAAATTAGTTTTGAACATGAATCAATAAAAATAAAAATTAAACACACATACGGAAACAAATAAAATCAAACAAACAAATAAATAAACACACAAAGCAAATAAAGCTTGGGTTGCCTCCCAAGAAGCGCTTTTCTTTATTAACGAGTCTTGTAGCTAGACTCAAAGTCACGTACATTACGTGATTCCATCATTGGTCATGGTTCCTAAGCCATTCTCCTTTGATTCTCTATCAGAATCACTTTCATAGTAAAGGTATTTCGGGTCCTCGAGATCAAAAGGATTGTTTCGGTATTTAGAACTAAGCTCCTTATCATGCTTAAAGAATCCACTTGACAGGTCAAAAGTGTCCTTACATCCCCTTCTCACATCATCATCACATAACACGAGTTGGGAACTTAACCCATCGAGCCCTTCATAATCAATCTCCTTGAATTCTCTCATCTTGTAAGGCGTTTGGTATGAGATTTCCCTAATCCCATCGGTGAAAGTCGTGATCCCATTGAGCTCGTCCACAACCAAGCTTGTGGCCTTGCAAAAAGGTGCCCCAAAAACAACTTGTGATAACCTGGGATCGATGTACTTTTCGATATTATCGACGATTGCGAAGCTCATAGTGAATGTCATGTTTCCTACAAACACCTGTACATCATCATCTATGCCAATGTCGTCCTTCCCTTTATGAATCATTTCCCATCTGCAAATGTTGTTATAATGAAACAAGGACATCACATTTTTGGGTAAACATGTGTCAATGTAAACATTATAAAAATGCTTGTGACCAATCATGCAAGGTATTTTGAGATTATTCGGATCACATCGCTTAATTCGGCCAGGCCTTCTACCGTATAGCCCCCATGTGTTGCCACTTGCTGATGGTTGATACTCATACACTTCTTCACAGCCATCCCGAAAGATCACTTTCCTGACACCATCGGTAAATGATGCACTCCTATCATCCTCATCGAGTATCACTCCTGTTGCTTTTATGAATGGTTTGCCTAGAACAAGGCCAGTTAAGGATGGGCTGATGATAGAGTTCATGTTATTAATTACAGTTAGCTCGATATGAAAGAGGAACTTTTCTATCACAATTGGTACCCTCCTTATTACCCCGATGATATTAAACCCTTCATATTTGACCTGTTTGGTGAAGGCTTCGTTATATAGAGAGAGGGATATTGCATTCATAGAAGAGTTGGGATTTATATAGGCATCTTTTATAAACTTCTTCCTAGTGGTGCAAGATACATTAAAGACCCTGTGAGCGCCATCCTCTATTCTCTCCCCAAATTCCTCAGGCAAATTTGCTGTGCCCCTCTCAAGTTCCCCCACCAGGGGGCGGTCTAGCAATCCTGGGAGCCCATGAGGCATTTCGGGCTTCTCTTCCGAGCCCTCCTCACCATTCAACTTCCTTGTACTAGAGTGCTTTGGTGAGTCTAGATAATCGCCGGATGCCTCGGTGTTCTTTTCGGGAACTTCACCCTCCATTTCATTGTCAACGTTCTTGGTTGATTGTTGGTCCAGATTGGGTTTAGGAACAGGTATTGTTGTAATGGTGTTCACGAAGTGGAGTGGTTTCAAAGGGGTATGAGCATCTCCAGTTTCTTTTCCGTTTTGTGATATGTGTTTGAAGAGTTTACTAGGGTGCTTGATTTTTACAGGAGGGGGTGTTTGGTGAGTCACCGTGACAGATTTGATCTCATTAACTTGTGCCAACTCACAAGTTGACCTGCTAGCAATGCGATCATTGATAACTTTTAACAGGTCATCAACCTTGTTGTTCATATCAATTCGCTGTTGTCTGAATTGATTCTCAAGTTTGGATAGTTGTGTTTCTTGAGAGAGAATGAATTTTTGCAATGATTCCTCGTGATTTTGTTGTTTATGCGTATGTTGATGAGGATAATGTTCAGACCAGGTGAGTGGGGGAGAGTCATTGAATGATACACTCCGAGTTTGGTTCCAACTAAAATTTGGCTTACTCTTCCATGCCTCATACCTATCTTCGGAATTCGTGGATCCATACTTAGTGGTGAGCCACTTATCTCCCGCCTTATCGATTCGCGAGGATGCGAATTCTTGGAAAGCCTGTTTGGGGAGTTCCATGCAATCATGAGTGTCGTGGGGACCACTACATAATTTACACGAAGAAGTGATTTTGTTCACTTGGCCAGAAGGTTTAGGAGCCTCGTAGGATTTCATAAGAAACTTGACTTGGTCTTCAAGTTCTATGATCCTACGGTCGGAAGTGCTTGAATTGCTCAAAGGCAAAGATATTGCCTTGACCGTTTTATTCAAATCACGGGGATCACTCCAACTTTCGTTGTCATAAAGAGCAAGATCTTCTAGGAGAGCCCATGATTGTTCCGCACTTAGATCACGTAGCTTACCACCGGCCGATTGGTCAATGGTTTGCCTTGTGGAGAGATTGATATGGTCATAGAAGATTTGGACTTGGAGCCAAAGTTCTATGCCATGGTGAGGGACTTTTTGGAGTAAGTCCTTGAATCGAGTCCATGCCTCGTAGAGGGTTTCGCCTTGACGTTGTTGGAACATCAAGATATCATTCCTTAGCTTGGTAGTTCTTCCTGGTGGAAAAAAATGAGCAAGGAAACGAGTGGTGAGATCATCCCAAGAGGTGATGGATCCTGCGGGTAGACGCTCTAGCCATTGACTAGCTTGGTCCCGCAGAGAGAATTGAAAGAGACGTAGTCGGGTCGTCTCTCGAGTGGCAACATCAAGGTCTATAGAATCAACGATTTTGAGAAAGTCCTTGAGATGTTGGTTAGGATCTTCGGAACGAAGTCCATGGAATGCGCATCCGCTTTGCACCAACCGGATGGTGTCGGATCGCAAGGGAGTGACATTGGCTCCTTGAGTGAGCTCAATGGTGTTTCGATAGCCATGGTGGCTAGGACGGGAGTAGTCTCCTAAGGTACGGGCTCTAGGAGGTGGTGGTGGTTGTTGTGGTGGTGGGTTGTTGGGATCAAGGATATTACCATCTTCTATGATGTCGGATGGTAATGGTTACGAACACAGAAACGAAGAAAAAAAGATAGACTAAAGAAAACCTACAAAAATAAAATAAAAATCTCACTAGAAAGGAATCTAGTGAGTAGACCTATAAAATAAAAATTCAACCTAAACAATAACTATTCCCCGGTGACGGCGCCAAAAACTTGATACTTGGTTTTGCAACCTTACAACAGGTTTTACCTCTCGAGGGATCTCAAGAGGCTTACAACCCCACCAGGCAGTGTACCTGACCGATGTAGTATAGTGTAGTGGTAAGTACGGGGGATTGATCCTTCTCCACAGGGAATAGTGTTCGTTAGGTATGAAAGACTACTTTAGTAGGTCTAAGGGTGAGGGAAAATTCTTTTTATATTTTTATAATTTTATGAAAGCAAGTAAAATCTCGGGTTTGAAGGAGTGGGCAGAATTAGTTGCTAGTCAACTAACCCAAATAACTACGAATGCAAATAAAATAAAATAACAGAAAATGAAAAGAGTTGTGAAACTTATGTGGAGAGAAATGTGTTTACTTAGATTTCCTTACTCCCTAACTATCTTTTACCGGTTGATTAGTGTGTATTAATCGCGTGGATGACGGGTGTATTCCTTAATACCAATCGTGGGGTGGCGTACGTACTTCCCCAACTCTATAAGCTCCTACTTCACTCCTATGTCGAGCCGGCTAAGAAGCTCCTAACATGGGATCACTAGAATTCGCTCATGCATTAAATACAACCATAAAAACCTTAGTACGCATTGGTTCATGTTTCTTAAGACGTTCAAGCAAGTTACCGAATAGGAAGTTAGCCAGTTTTCTTAAGCCTAACATCGATGAACAATCATCCAATACAATTAATAACACACTAATAACCAATAATCAATAGTTAGGTTTCATTAGATCTAAGCAAACACAGGATAAATCTAGCCTAGCATGTTAATCAAAAGACAAGAACAAGATATAATCAAACAACACATAGACATATTGAATGATTAAATAATCACTTATCTTAAATTAAACATGGGAGATCCAAGGGTATGAAAACCCTTAAAAATGGCAGAAATTCGTCTTAGGGTTTTTGATCCGTCTGAAAACGTATATATAAATATAAACAGTCTCAGAACGAATACTCGTGTGTAGTGTGAAACCAGGCAAGTGATCACCTGGGTCGTTTCCCAACGAGGTGTGAATGGGCAACTGTGAAAAGCTAGGATTAGAGTGATTGATGTGATTGGATATTTGATTTTGCTTTATTTAACAATTCTAAATAACAAATTAAAAACAGATATGCACAAGAAAATTAAACGCGAATTAATTAACCTAAAAACGCGTAACGGGAAATCTAAAAATGGGACTAAAAAGTAAAATTTATGAAATTAAAACTTAAAAATGTAAAATGACTTAAAACTTATTTAAAAACTAAAATTATATTTTTTTATACTTTTTATTTAATTATTATTAATTATTTATTTATTTAATGACTTATTAAAATATTTAAATTTATAAAAAATACTAAATGAACAAAGAAAATTCTAAAACTTTTTCTAAAAATATTATTAAGTAAATAGAAGCTAAGAAAATTATAAAAATGAAACTTACTTAATTAAAATTTAAAAAGATAAATTCTATTAAATAGAAGCTATCACTATTTTTCTATTTTTGTTTTTATTAAGGTATAATAATATGATTATATTTTTCCTAGATTAAAAATGACAAAAGAAAATTATGAAAATTAAAATTATATTTTTCTGATTATTATTTTATTTATTATGATTTAATTACTAATAGAAACTAATTAAAAAGATTAAAAATATCAAAACTATTCAGAAAATTATGAAACTTTACAGATAAATCTAAAATATTATTAAAAATCTAGGAAAATTAAAATCAAAAGTTATCTAAGCCCAATAAGCAGATTTGGGCAGATAAGCAGTTTGCTAATAAGCCAAAAATAAGCTAAAAAGCACAAAACTTAACCAAATGCTCAGAACTGGCTTAAACAACTTAAATAAGCACAAATCAACTTAATATGACCAGATAAGCACTAAGGATCAGCAGATAAGCATATGCACAGTACACTACTCTTATGCAAAAAATGTAGAAATATGGCAGACTTGCAGATCAATAATAAGCAGATGAATAAGCAGTAAAGGGGGACTTAATGGGGGCAAAACCTAGGTAGCACTACTGGGTATCTTAAAAACCAAAAAGCCCTATCAGAAACAGGCTAATTGGAGTCCAATTGGACCCAAGATCAGCAGCTAAGAACTTGGTTTGAACCTGGATTTTGACTTTTTGTGAAAACCAAATAAGTTGACTTAAATGAGGTTTAATCTAATCCTAGTGATTGATAATGTAATAACAAGATTAAATGAGACTTAAACTAGATAAATTAAGCACTGATGAACCAAATTGGATGATTATGCAAGCCACAATCTTAACAGTTAAGTTGAAATGAGATTCAAGGATCAATTTTGACTTTCTTGTAAACAAGGTCTGGTTTCAAGTATTTAACTGAGTTAATGGATCATATTGGGTGATAAATCAAACAAGAACAACCACTCAAACACCCTAGAACACAGATTAAACATCAATACCAAACATCCCTTTAAGGAAATGAAAATGAGACTTTCACATCAAAACACTGAATTAATCCATGAAACTGATGCCTAAGAACTAGTATTGATGTAACAAGCTAATCTAAACATACAAACACCAAAATAAACAGATTTAATAAAGAAAACAGTAATATGCAAATATATGAGAATTTGAGCTTACAAATGACTTTCAAGCTCACAACTGAGAACCAAGAGTACCAAATTACTTCCTACAGCTTCCCATGAAGCATCTAACCCAGGGCAATCCATGAGCAACCCTGCTCCAAGCCTTCATCATCATGAACACTCATTTTTATTTTGTTTCTATTTTCTTTGATTTTTATGTTTTTTTAAGTAAACTAAATTACAAGTCCTCTAAGTGATAGTAAAGTTTCAAAAGGCTTAAAAGGTAACTGAAATGAGATTAAATGAACAAGAACAACAATATTTAACAAGATTAAAGCAAAGTGTCAATTTTGCTTGAAAATGCTAAAGATTGAATTCAAACTTGAGAATTGAAACTGAGAACCTATTGAAATAACTTTCATTAACCATGAAACATGATACAACTTTGGAAATAAAACTGAATTTAAAAGTTCACAACAGAAATTAAAGTTTTACACTACGAATTGGTCTAAGACTTTGACAAAGTATTCTACTGCTTCTTTCTCTATTTGTAGTGACTTTTTGAAGTCCAAGCAACTTTCTTTGACTTTCCCACTTCACTTGAACCGTTGGATTGGTCAATTTGATCTCCCCCGTTTAATTCACCTTTTGGCGGGAAAAGTAGTTTTTTTACAGATGAGATAGCGTAAAGCAAATTAGGGGCATTTAATGCTTTAGGGTGAGGTGTAGGAGAGTGGGTAGACAGCTGGGGTTGAGGTGGATGCAAGTGGTGGTGAAACCATGGAGGTGGAGGGTGGTTTCTGGTTTCAGTTTTTATGGGAGAGGGAAGGAGGTTTTAAGGGTGGGTTTGACCACAGGTTTGACCCCGTCCTTTTTATTAAATAAAGATTGGGCCAGATCTGGTGTTGGGCCAAGAAAGGGTTAAGGGAATTGGTTTTGGGTTTTTTATTTATAACTTGGTCCATTTGGTTTATGTAAAGTACAAGGACCAATTTTGTAATATTCTAAAACTATAGGGGCCTGATTTGGCAAGTTTCCAAAGTATCTTCAAGGACCTAACCTGCCAAATATGAATAGTACAAGGGCATAAAACATAATTTTCCATTTTAAAACACCCGGGGACTAATATTGATATTTTTCAAACTTGAGGGACCAAAGTTGTGATTTTGCAATCTTGAACCTTTAAAAGACTAATCTTGACAACTTTTAAATCCCCAAGGACCTTTGATGATATTTAACATGTTTTGAATAACCAGGGACTAGTTCTGCCAATTTGTGAAACTTCAGGGACTGAAAATGACAATTATGCAAACTTTGTTCGTTTTTCACTTGTTTTCAATCTTTTTGTTCTTGAGTCACATAAAAACACATTTTATGATATTTTCTGTATTATTTGACTTTTCAAAGTGTTTTTGGTTGTTTTTGTGGGTTTAAACAAGGTAAATATATGTGTATTTAGACACATATCAAATCCCCCACACTAAACTATTGCTAGTCCCTAGCAATATTTTTGAAAATTTAATGGATTTTATCTCTTTACCAAAAGCCATTACTTCTGGAGTAGCCAATGTTTTAGTATGTGATACTTTGGTACAATGATAACCAAATGATTTTGAGCAAATCACCAGCTGTCAACGGGTTTGATTTGTCTTTACCAGAAGCCGTTTGCTTCTGGACTAGCCAACTCTTAGATAAGATACAGTTATTATCTTTGGTGAGCTGATTACCAGTTATGGTTTTCCACTGCCTTTACCACAAGCTATAACCTTGCGGGCTAGCCAACTCTTCACTTATAAAGATATGGTGAGTCGAATACCATACAATTTTCGGCAAATTGTAAGCCATGAACGGATTTGAGACGTCTTTACCAAGAGCCGTTTGCTCTCGGATTAGCCAATCCTTATGTGGGTTAGACATGGCGGACTGATAACCATTTATTGCGTTCTAAGTGAGAAAAAAAAAATTTAAATTTTGGCCAAAAATGGGGGTACTAGATGGTACATTTGATAAAATTCGCTAGAATCCCCTCCCACACTTAGAACTGAATATTGCCCTCAATATTCAAAGAACCGGTTGTTAAACCAACACTTAGAACGTGAAAGGGAAATACTAATAGCCATTATTTTATATACATACACACTTTTTTTTTTTTTTTTTTTTTTTTGAATTTACATATATACAACATGTGGGGCATCTCCCCCACACTAGGGTGAAACATGGGTGAAAACCCATATTTTGCTACTGTTTTTATTAACCGAGTCGCTAGCTTGAATCGACCCCGAATTCATTGGTTCATGGGGAAGTAAGTGGAAGAAACCATCTCCATCGGACTTTCATTCAATTTGTGTAGATAAACACTGAAGTATTTGAAAGTTCTACTCCGATGAGATATACACAGACCCGGCTTACAAATGATAAATGAAAATGCCGGGATCAAAGATAGTGTCTTCATTCCCTAAGGAGTGAAGAACAGGAGAAGTCACCGTGTAGGTGAAGAAAAGAAAGAAAGTCATGATAAAAATCATGACTAACTCATCATCAGTAGAAGGAGAATTCATGATTTCCATATCATGAATCTCATCATTTAAGCTCATTTGATCAAGACAGATTCTGGGTGGGAGGGATGGGATTTTGATATCTAGCAAATTCTCAGTGTTGAGAATATTTTCCTCCGGGACATAAAGACAATCTTTGTCAAGATCAAAGAAGAAGTTATCATACTCCGGCGGAGATATGATATGAGTGAGTTCATCGGAGAACTCCTCGAAGGCAAATGATTCATATTCCGGAATAGAGTCATCGGAAAACAGGTCACTATCCTTTATGGGGATAGGAGATGAAATGGATTTTTCTTTGAAAGCCTCAATTTTAGAAATGAGAAGATTGACTGTCAATAATGTTGCTTGAAGAGCTTCATCCTTGATTTCAGTGTTAATTTCATCATTCTCTTCTTCTAAGCTGACTGGCTCAGAAGGAAATTCCTCCACATAATCGATGTCCTCACAAAATAAAGAATCATAATTACTTGAAGTACAATCATCGTCAGAATTGGAAAGCATCTTAACATGATCATGTGAAATGTCAAGAGGAGGCAAATCACACATATTATCAGAAATACCCTCGGACTTACTTGGGATTGGGACAAGGTTCTCAGCACTAGACTTTATGAATTCGTCCGATTCCTTTTCAGGAATAGTGCTAATATGCTCATCCCCCATAATAAGAGAGTCTTTGGGGTCCAAAGCTGGAAAGAATGATGGGATTGAAATAGACTGAGGGAGTTGAGAAATGATGCCACCCAAAGGAATAATACTCTCCTCGTCGCCTTCCTTATCAATATTGCTAGCATAAATGGCTTTCATCTGTTCGTCGGCTAGCAATTCTGCAATAGTCTTGTCTTCCTGCCTTTTCTGGACAGGTGTAATTGCAGCTGATGAATTTTCGCAACCTTCGCACATAGAATCATCATCATCGTCATCGTAAATGAAAGTTCGACGATAATTGGAACTCATTCTAGCTGTTTGTTCTTCTTCAGCTAGAAGCTCTCCAATGGTTTTCTGATGATGATCTTCTTGGGTATTTTTAACAGCCAAATCATTAAGTGTATCCATCATATTTTGGAGTTTTTGAGATACACTTTCAAAAGATTTTTCAAAAGGAGATGGCTGAGGTTGAATCATTTGATACTGTGGAGGCTGGTCATGACAAGAATAGTCGTAATTATTACAAGGGACCTGCTCATAGACAAGCGGGGACCTTGTTTGACAATCGGATTCATAATGTGGACCACCACAGTACTCACAACAATACATTTGCTGTAACTGATTCGGTGAATCATATGGATATTGGTCATACCCGAAGTTTTGATTACATGGATCTTGTTCATAGACAGATGTATTTCCTGCTTGACAATCAAAACTTGGGTGAGGACCTCCACAATATTCACAAGGATCATTTGGCATATTTTGAAATGATATATCATTGAAGTTTTGATCAGAAGGCTCTTGCCAAAATGAGTCCTGAGAAGGGGTACAGAAATCGTTGTGAAAATCTGGATAATCAAGTGTGGCTGGCTGATAAGTGCAAAAACATTGCTTACACTGTGAGTCATCCCCCAACGGATTTTCACACATACAACAATTAAGCTGAGTGAGTGAAGATGGCTGGGGTTGTGGAGAGTGTTTGGAAAAAGAATCCGGAGGTGGGACAAGTGGTGTGCTCTGAGAGCTAGGAATTTCCACCACTTCCATTATGGTCTCTGGTTCTTGTTCTTGATAAACGTGAAGAGTAGGCAAGTCGTTCTTTTTAGTCACCGTTCTAAGCTCTGCACGTTCTCTTGACAAACTTTTAACCGTAAATTGTGAAAGGTCTGGATTAATTCTTGATTGTTTGCCATTAATAGCATGTATCTTGGGCTGTGAAGGGCAGTCGGAAGAACTTTGAGAATCATTGATGGAATTAAGCACTCTTTTGAGGGCTTCTTTACACCAATAACAAGATCCACAATCCTTTGGTACATGCTCTCCACACAGCTCACACGCACACTTAGAACAACGAAGGCTGTCAATCAACGGGCTTTCACAATTCAAACATTTGTACCCGAGAGACGCCATAGAAGAAAGGTATAAGAAGTTTAGAATCAAATGGATAGAGGGTAAAGGGATAAAGAATCAAAAAGGGTAAGAGGGTAAAGATGAATATTTTTGGGTTTTTTCAATTAAAACAAGATCAAAGCAAAACACAAGGAACTTAAACCTTAAATCAACCAGCGTACGGTAGCTCTCTGACTGAAAAACGCACAGAGTGGCGGAGAAGCAAAGGTGGGCAATTAATGCTCCTTAAAAACCCGCTTCTTTCAGTTCGACAATTTAATGTCAAACTATCCTTAAACCTCCGTTATAGTTTGTTTATCAATCAAAGGTGAGCCGAATTCGCAAGCGACACAAAGGCAAGTTTTAATCTTAGGTTTGGGAACTTATTATGGTCGTACCCCCAGTTAGGTAGTACTCTGTCTTGATTTTCGATGGTAATTTTTTTTTATTGTTTTTATTATTTAAACGAAGAAAACGGAAAACGTTTTTGGGTTTTTATTTTTTTATATGATAATAATAATAATAATAATATATATAGAAAAGAAAAGAAAAATATTTTTGTATTTTATATTGTTTATGGGAAATAGGAACTTCTGGAAGAAGGGTCTCGAATCACTAATCGCTAAAACTTACACAACAGTCGCAGCACACCTCCCCGGCAGCGGCGCCAAAATTTGATCCGTCTAAAAACGTATATATAAATATAAACAGTCTCAGAACGAATACTCGTGTGTAGTGTGAAACCAGGCAAGTGATCACCTGGGTCGTTTCCCAACGAGGTGTGAATGGGCAACTGTGAAAAGCTAGGATTAGAGTGATTGATGTGATTGGATATTTGATTTTACTTTATTTAACAATTCTAAATAACAAATTAAAAACAGATATGCACAAGAAAATTAAACGCGAATTAATTAACCTAAAAACGCGTAACGGGAAATCTAAAAATGGGACTAAAAAGTAAAATTTATGAAATTAAAACTTAAAAATGTAAAATGACTAAAACTTATTTAAAAACTAAAATTATATTTTTTTATACTTTTTATTTAATTATTATTAATTATTTATTTATTTAATGACTTATTAAACTATTTAAATTTATAAAAAATACTAAATGAACAAAGAAAATTCTAAAACTTTTTCTATAAATATTATTAAGTAAATAGAAGCTAATAAAATTATAAAAATGAAACTTACTTAATTAAAATTTAAAAAGATAAATTCTATTAAATAGAAGCTATCACTATTTTTCTATTTTTGTTTTTATTAAGGTCTAATAATATGATTATATTTTTCCTAGATTAAAAATGACAAAAGAAAATGATGAAAATTAAAATTATATTTTTCTGATTATTATTTTATTTATTATGATTTAATTACTAATAGAAACTAATTAAAAAGATTAAAAATATCAAAACTATTCAGAAAATTATGAAACTTTGTAGATAAATATAAAATATTATTAAAAAGCTAGGAAAATTAAAATCAAAAGTTATCTAAGCCCAATAAGCAGATTTGGGCAGATAAGCAGTTTGCTAATAAGCCAAAAATAAGCTAAAAAGCACAAAACTTAACCAAATGCTCAGAACTGGCTTAAACAACTTAAATAAGCACAAATCAACTTAATATGACCAGATAAGCACTAAGGATCAGCAGATAAGCACATGCACAGTACACTACTCTTATGCAGAAAATGTAGAAATATGGCAGACTTGCAGATCAATAATAAGCAGATGAATAAGCAGTAAAGGGGGACTTAATGGGGGCAAAACCTAGGTAGCACTACTGGGTATCTTAAAAACCAAAAAGCCCTATCAGAAACAGGCTAATTGGAGTCCAATTGGACCCAAGATCAGCAGCTCAGAACTGGGTTTGAACCTGGATTTTGACTTTTTGTGAAAACCAAATAAGTTGACTTAAATGAGGTTTAATCTAATCCTAGTGATTGATAATGTAATAACAAGATTAAATGAGACTTAAACTAGATAAATTAAGCACTGATGAACCAAATTGGATGATTATGCAAGCCACAATCTTAACAGTTAAGCTGAAATGAGATTCAAGGATCAATTTTGACTTTCTTGTAAACAAGGTCTGGTTTCAAGTATTTAACTGAGTTAATGGATCATATTGTGTGATACATCAAACAAGAACAACCACTCAAACACCCTAGAACACAGATTAAACATCAATACCAAACATCCCTTTAAGGAAATGAAAATGAGACTTTCACATCAAAACACTGAATTAATCCATGAAACTGATGCCTAAGAACTAGTATTGATGTAACAAGCTAATCTAAACATACAAACACCAAAATAAACAGATTTAATAAAGAAAACAGTAATATGCAAATATATGAGAATTTGAGCTTACAAATGACTTTCAAGCTCACAACTGAGAGCCAAGAGTACCAAATTACTTCCCACAGCTTCCCATGAAGCATCTAACCCAGGGCAATCCATGAGCAACCCTGCTCCAAGCCTTCATCATCATGAACACTCATTTTTATTTTATTTCTATTTTCTTTGATTTTTATGTTTTTTTAAGTAAACTAAGTTACAAGTCCTCTAAGTGATAGTAAAGTTTTAAAAAGCTTAAAAGGTAACGGAAATGAGATTAAATGAACAAGAACAACAATATTTAACAAGATTAAAGCAAAGTGTCAATTTTGCTTGAAAATGCTAAAGATTGAATTCAAACTTGAGAATTGAAACTGAGAACCTATTGAAATAACTTTCATTAACCATGAAACATGATACAACTTTGAAAATAAAACTGAATTTAAAAGTTCACAACAGAAATTAAAGTTTTACACTACGAATTGGTCTAAGACTTTGACAAAGTATTCTACTGCTTCTTTCTCTATTTGTAGTGACTTTTTGAAGTCCAAGCAACTTTCTTTGACTTTCCCACTTCACTTGAACCGTTGGATTGGTCAATTTGATCTCCCCCGTTTAATTCACCTTTTGGCGGGAAAAGTAGTTTTTTTACAGATGAGATAGCGTAAAGCAAATTAGGGGCATTTAATGCTTTAGGGTGAGGTGTAGGAGAGTGGGTAGACAGCTGGGGTTGAGGTGGATGCAAGTGGTGGTGAAACCATGGAGGTGGAGGGTGGTTTCTGGTTTCAGTTTTGATGGGAGAGGGAAGGAGGTTTTAAGGGTGGGTTTGACCACAGGTTTGACCCCGTCCTTTTTATTAAATAAAGATTGGGCCAGATCTGGTGTTGGGCCAAGAAAGGGTTAAGGGAATTGGTTTTGGGTTTTTTATTTATAACTTGGTCCATTTGGTTTATGTAAAGTACAAGGACCAATTTTGTAATATTCTGAAAGTATAGTGGCCTGATTTGGCAAGTTTCCAAAGTATTTTCAAGGACCTAACCTGCCAAATATGAATAGTACAAGGGCATAAAACATAATTTTCCATTTTAAAACACCCGGGGACTAATTTTGACATTTTTCAAACTTGAGGGACCAAAGTTGTAATTTTGCAATCTTGAACCTTTAAAAGACTAATCTTGACAACTTTTAAATCCCCAAGGACCTTTGATAATATTTAACATGTTTTGAATAACCAGGGACTAGTTCTGCCAATTTGTGAAACTTCAGGGACTGAAAATGACAATTATGCAAACTTTGTTCGTTTTTCACTTGTTTTCAATCTTTTTGTTCCTGAGTCACATAAAAACACATTTTATGATATTTTCTGTATTATTTGACTTTTCAAAGTGTTTTTGGTTGTTTTTGTGGGTTTAAACAAGGTAAATATATGTGTATTTAGACACATATCAAATCCCCCACACTAAACTATTGCTAGTCCCTAGCAATATTTTTGAAAATTTAATGGATTTTATCTCTTTACCAAAAGCCATTATTTCTGGAGTAGCCAATGTTTTAGTATGTGATACTTTGGTACAATGATAACCAAATGATTTTGAGCAAATCATCAGCTGTCAACGGGTTTGATTTGTCTTTACCAGAAGCCGTTTGCTTCTGGACTAGCCAACTCTTAGATAAGATACAGTTATTATCTTTGGTGAGCTGATTACCAGTTATGGTTTTCCACTGCCTTTACCACAAGCCATAACCTTGCGGGCTAGCCAACTCTTCACTTATAAAGATATGGTGAGTCGAATACCATACAATTTTCGGCAAATTGTAAGCCATGAACGGATTTGAGACGTCTTTACCAAGAGCCGTTTGCTCTCGGATTAGCCAATCCTTATGTGGGTTAGACATGGCGGACTGATAACCATTTATTGCGTTCTAAGTGAGAAAAAAAAAATTTAAAATTTTGGCCAAAAATGGGGGTACTAGATGGTACATTTGATCAAATTCGCTAGAATCCCCCCACACTTAGAACTGAATATTGCCCTCAATATTCAAAGAACCGGTTGTTAAACCAACACTTAGAACGTGAAAGGGAAATACTAATAGCCATTATTTTATATACATACATACTTTTTTTTTTTTTTTTTTTTTTTTTTTTTTTTTTTTTTTTGAATTTACATATATACAACATGTGGGGCATCTCCCCCACACTAGGGTGAAACATGGGTGAAAACCCATATTTTGCTACTGTTTTTATTAACCGAGTCGCTAGCTTGACTCGACCCCGAATTCATTGGTTCATGGGGAAGTAAGTGGAAGAAACCATCTCCATCGGACTTTCATTCAATATGTTTAGATAAACACTGAAGTATTTGAAAGTTCTACTCCGATGAGATATACACAGACCCGGCTTACAAATGATAAATGAAAATGCCGGGATCAAAGATAGTGTCTTCATTCCCTAAGGAGTGAAGAACAGGAGAAGTCACCGTGTAGGTGAAGAAAAGAAAGAAAGTCATGATAAAAATCATGACTAACTCATCATCAGTAGAAGGAGAATTCATGATTTCCGTATCATGAATCTCATCATTTAAGCTCATTTGATCAAGACAGATTCTGGGTGGGAGGGATGGGATTTTGATATCTAGCAAATTCTCAGTGTTGAGAATATTTTCCTCCGGGACATAAAGACAATCTTTGTCAAGATCAAAGAAGAAGTTATCATACTCCGGCGGAGATATGATATGAGTGAGTTCATTGGAGAACTCCTCGAAGGCAAATGATTCATATTCCGGAATAGAGTCATCGGAAAACAGGTCACTATCCTTTATGGGGATAGGAGATGAAATGGATTTTTCTTTGAAAGCCTCAATTTTAGAAATGAGAAGATTGACAGTCAATAATGTTGCTCGAAGAGCTTCATCTTTGATTTCAGTGTCAATTTCATCATTCTCTTCTTCTAAGCTGACTGGCTCAGAAGGAAATTCCTCCACATAATCGATGTCCTCACAAAATAAAGAATCATAATTACTTGAAGTACAATCATCGTCAGAATTGGAAAACATCTCAACATGATCATGTGAAATGTCAAGAGGAGGCAAATCACACATATTATCAGAAATACCCTCGGACTTACTTGGGATTGGGACAAGGTTCTCAGCACTAGACTTTATGAATTCGTCCGATTCCTTTTCAGGAATAGTGCTAATATGCTCATCCCCCATAATAAGAGAGTCTTTGGGGTCCAAAGCTGGAAAGAATGATGGGATTGAAATAGACTGAGGGAGTTGAGAAATGATGCCACCCAAAGGAATAATACTCTCCTCGTCGCCTTCCTTATCAATATTGCTAGCATAAATGGCTTTCATCTGTTCGTCGGCTAGCAATTCTGCAATAGTCTTGTCTTCCTGCCTTTTCTGGACAGGTGTAATTGCAGCTGATGAATTTTCACAACCTTCGCACATAGAATCATCATCATCGTCATCGTAAATGAAAGTTCGACGATAATTGGAACTCATTCTAGCTGTTTGTTCTTCTTCAGCTAGAAGCTCTCCAATGGTTTTCTGATGATGATCTTCTTGGGTATTTTTAACAGCCAAATCATTAAGTGTATCCATCATATTTTGGAGTTTTTGAGATACACTTTCAAAAGATTTTTCAAAAGGAGATGGCTGAGGTTGAATCATTTGATACTGTGGAGGCTGGTCATGACAAGAATAGTCGTAATTGTTACAAGGGACCTGCTCATAGACAAGCGGGGACCTTGTTTGACAATCGGATTCATAATGTGGACCACCACAGTACTCACAACAATACATTTGCTGTAACTGATTCGGTGAATCATATGGATATTGGTCATACCCGAAGTTTT
This sequence comes from Artemisia tridentata subsp. tridentata, assembly GCA_021014915.2. Taxonomy (NCBI): domain Eukaryota; kingdom Viridiplantae; phylum Streptophyta; class Magnoliopsida; order Asterales; family Asteraceae; genus Artemisia; species Artemisia tridentata. Next base: position 15,055,880 of record CP139507.1, on the reverse strand, counting down.
GATTACATGGATCTTGTTCATAGACAGATGTATTTCCTGCTTGACAATCAAAACTTGGGTGAGGACCTCCACAATATTCACAAGGATCATTTGGCATATTTTGAAATGATATATCATTGAAGTTTTGATCAGAAGGCTCTTGCCAAAATGAGTCCTGAGAAGGGGTACAGAAATCGTTGTGAAAATCTGGATAATCAAGTGTGGCTGGCTGATAAGTGCAAAAACATTGCTTACACTGTGAGTCATCCCCCAACGGATTTTCACACATACAACAATTAAGCTGAGTGAGTGAAGATGGCTGGGGTTGTGGAGAGTGTTTGGAAAAAGAATCCGGAGGTGGGACAAGTGGTGTGCTCTGAGAGCTAGGAATTTCCACCACTTCCGTTATGGTCTCTGGTTCTTGTTCTTGATAAACGTGAAGAGTAGGCAAGTCGTTCTTTTTAGTCACCGTTCTAAGCTCTGCACGTTCTCTTGACAAACTTTTAACCGTAAATTGTGAAAGGTCTGGATTAATTCTTGACTGTTTGCCATTAATAGCATGTATCTTGGGCTGTGAAGGGCAGTCGGAAGAACTTTGAGAATCATTGATGGAATTAAGCACTCTTTTGAGGGCTTCTTTACACCAATAACAAGATCCACAATCCTTTGGTACATGCTCTCCACACAGCTCACACGCACACTTAGAACAACGAAGGCTGTCAATCAACGGGCTTTCACAATTCAAACATTTGTACGCAAGAGACGCCATAGAAGAAAGGTATAAGAAGTTTAGAATCCAATGGATAGAGGGTAAAGGGATAAAGAATCAAAAAGGGTAAGAGGGTAAAGATGAATATTTTTGGGTTTTTTCAATTAAAACAAGATCAAAGCAAAACACAAGGAACTTAAACCTTAAATCAACCAGCGTACGGTAGCTCTCTGACTGAAAAACGCACAGAGTGGCGGAGAAGCAAAGGTGGGCAATTAATGCTCCTTAAAAACCCGCTTCTTTCAGTTCGACAATTTAATGTCAAACTATCCTTAAACCTCCGTTATAGTTTGTTTATCAATCAAAGGTGAGCCGAATTCGCAAGCGACACAAAGGCAAGTTTTAATCTTAGGTTTGGGAACTTATTATGGTCGTACCCCCAGTTAGGTAGTACTCTGTCTTGATTTTCGATGGTAATTTTTTTTTATTGTTTTTATTATTTAAACGAAGAAAACGGAAAATGTTTTTGGGTTTTTAATTTTTTTATATGATAATAATAATAATAATAATATATATAGAAAAGAAAAGAAAAATATTTTTGTATTTTATATTGTTTTTGGGAAATAGGAACTTCTGGAAGAAGGGTCTCGAATCACTAATCGCTAAAACTTACACAACAGTCGCAGCACACCTCCCCGGCAGCGGCGCCAAAATTTGATCCGTCTAAAAACGTATATATAAATATAAACAGTCTCAGAACGAATACTCGTGTGTAGTGTGAAACCAGGCAAGTGATCACCTGGGTCGTTTCCCAACGAGGTGTGAATGGGCAACTGTGAAAAGCTAGGATTAGAGTGATTGATGTGATTGGATATTTGATTTTACTTTATTTAACAATTCTAAATAACAAATTAAAAACAGATATGCACAAGAAAATTAAACGCGAATTAATTAACCTAAAAACGCGTAACGGGAAATCTAAAAATGGGACTAAAAAGTAAAATTTATGAAATTAAAACTTAAAAATGTAAAATGACTAAAACTTATTTAAAAACTAAAATTATATTTTTTTATACTTTTTATTTAATTATTATTAATTATTTATTTATTTAATGACTTATTAAACTATTTAAATTTATAAAAAATACTAAATGAACAAAGAAAATTCTAAAACTTTTTCTATAAATATTATTAAGTAAATAGAAGCTAATAAAATTATAAAAATGAAACTTACTTAATTAAAATTTAAAAAGATAAATTCTATTAAATAGAAGCTATCACTATTTTTCTATTTTTGTTTTTATTAAGGTATAATAATATGATTATATTTTTCCTAGATTAAAAATGACAAAAGAAAATGATGAAAATTAAAATTATATTTTTCTGATTATTATTTTATTTATTATGATTTAATTACTAATAGAAACTAATTAAAAAGATTAAAAATATCAAAACTATTCAGAAAATTATGAAACTTTGTAGATAAATATAAAATATTATTAAAAAGCTAGGAAAATTAAAATCAAAAGTTATCTAAGCCCAATAAGCAGATTTGGGCAGATAAGCAGTTTGCTAATAAGCCAAAAATAAGCTAAAAAGCACAAAACTTAACCAAATGCTCAGAACTGGCTTAAACAACTTAAATAAGCACAAATCAACTTAATATGACCAGATAAGCACTAAGGATCAGCAGATAAGCACATGCACAGTACACTACTCTTATGCAGAAAATGTAGAAATATGGCAGACTTGCAGATCAATAATAAGCAGATGAATAAGCAGTAAAGGGGGACTTAATGGGGGCAAAACCTAGGTAGCACTACTGGGTATCTTAAAAACCAAAAAGCCCTATCAGAAACAGGCTAATTGGAGTCCAATTGGACCCAAGATCAGCAGCTCAGAACTGGGTTTGAACCTGGATTTTGACTTTTTGTGAAAACCAAATAAGTTGACTTAAATGAGGTTTAATCTAATCCTAGTGATTGATAATGTAATAACAAGATTAAATGAGACTTAAACTAGATAAATTAAGCACTGATGAACCAAATTGGATGATTATGCAAGCCACAATCTTAACAGTTAAGCTGAAATGAGATTCAAGGATCAATTTTGACTTTCTTGTAAACAAGGTCTGGTTTCAAGTATTTAACTGAGTTAATGGATCATATTGTGTGATACATCAAACAAGAACAACCACTCAAACACCCTAGAACACAGATTAAACATCAATACCAAACATCCCTTTAAGGAAATGAAAATGAGACTTTCACATCAAAACACTGAATTAATCCATGAAACTGATGCCTAAGAACTAGTATTGATGTAACAAGCTAATCTAAACATACAAACACCAAAATAAACAGATTTAATAAAGAAAACAGTAATATGCAAATATATGAGAATTTGAGCTTACAAATGACTTTCAAGCTCACAACTGAGAGCCAAGAGTACCAAATTACTTCCCACAGCTTCCCATGAAGCATCTAACCCAGGGCAATCCATGAGCAACCCTGCTCCAAGCCTTCATCATCATGAACACTCATTTTTATTTTATTTCTATTTTCTTTGATTTTTATGTTTTTTTAAGTAAACTAAGTTACAAGTCCTCTAAGTGATAGTAAAGTTTTAAAAAGCTTAAAAGGTAACGGAAATGAGATTAAATGAACAAGAACAACAATATTTAACAAGATTAAAGCAAAGTGTCAATTTTGCTTGAAAATGCTAAAGATTGAATTCAAACTTGAGAATTGAAACTGAGAACCTATTGAAATAACTTTCATTAACCATGAAACATGATACAACTTTGAAAATAAAACTGAATTTAAAAGTTCACAACAGAAATTAAAGTTTTACACTACGAATTGGTCTAAGACTTTGACAAAGTATTCTACTGCTTCTTTCTCTATTTGTAGTGACTTTTTGAAGTCCAAGCAACTTTCTTTGACTTTCCCACTTCACTTGAACCGTTGGATTGGTCAATTTGATCTCCCCCGTTTAATTCACCTTTTGGCGGGAAAAGTAGTTTTTTTACAGATGAGATAGCGTAAAGCAAATTAGGGGCATTTAATGCTTTAGGGTGAGGTGTAGGAGAGTGGGTAGACAGCTGGGGTTGAGGTGGATGCAAGTGGTGGTGAAACCATGGAGGTGGAGGGTGGTTTCTGGTTTCAGTTTTGATGGGAGAGGGAAGGAGGTTTTAAGGGTGGGTTTGACCACAGGTTTGACCCCGTCCTTTTTATTAAATAAAGATTGGGCCAGATCTGGTGTTGGGCCAAGAAAGGGTTAAGGGAATTGGTTTTGGGTTTTTTATTTATAACTTGGTCCATTTGGTTTATGTAAAGTACAAGGACCAATTTTGTAATATTCTGAAAGTATAGTGGCCTGATTTGGCAAGTTTCCAAAGTATTTTCAAGGACCTAACCTGCCAAATATGAATAGTACAAGGGCATAAAACATAATTTTCCATTTTAAAACACCCGGGGACTAATATTGACATTTTTCAAACTTGAGGGACCAAAGTTGTAATTTTGCAATCTTGAACCTTTAAAAGACTAATCTTGACAACTTTTAAATCCCCAAGGACCTTTGATAATATTTAACATGTTTTGAATAACCAGGGACTAGTTCTGCCAATTTGTGAAACTTCAGGGACTGAAAATGACAATTATGCAAACTTTGTTCGTTTTTCACTTATTTTCAATCTTTTTGTTCCTGAGTCACATAAAAACACATTTTATGATATTTTCTGTATTATTTGACTTTTCAAAGTGTTTTTGGTTGTTTTTGTGGGTTTAAACAAGGTACATATATGTGTATTTAGACACATATCAAATCCCCCACACTAAACTATTGCTAGTCCCTAGCAATATTTTTGAAAATTTAATGGATTTTATCTCTTTACCAAAAGCCATTATTTCTGGAGTAGCCAATGTTTTAGTATGTGATACTTTGGTACAATGATAACCAAATGATTTTGAGCAAATCATCAGCTGTCAACGGGTTTGATTTGTCTTTACCAAAAGCCGTTTGCTTCTGGACTAGCCAACTCTTAGATAAGATACAGTTATTATCTTTGGTGAGCTGATTACCAGTTATGGTTTTCCACTGCCTTTACCACAAGCCATAACCGTGCGGGCTAGCCAACTCTTCACTTATAAAGATATGGTGAGTCGAATACCATACAATTTTCGGCAAATTGTAAGCCATGAACGGATTTGAGACATCTTTACCAAGAGCCGTTTGCTCTCGGATTAGCCAATCCTTATGTGGGTTAGACATGGCGGACTGATAACCATTTATTGCGTTCTAAGTGAGAAAAAAAAAATTTAAATTTTGGCCAAAAATGGGGGTACTAGATGGTACATTTGATAAAATTCGCTAGAATCCCCCCCACACTTAGAACTGAATATTGCCCTCAATATTCAAAGAACCGGTTGTTAAACCAACACTTAGAACGTGAAAGGGAAATACTAATAGCCATTATTTTATATACATACATACTTTTTTTTTTTTTTTTTTTTTTTTTTTTTTTTTTTTTTTTTTGAATTTACATATATACAACATGTGGGGCATCTCCCCCACACTAGGGTGAAACATGGGTGAAAACCCATATTTTGCTACTGTTTTTATTAACCGAGTCGCTAGCTTGACTCGACCCCGAATTCATTGGTTCATGGGGAAGTAAGTGGAAGAAACCATCTCCATCGGACTTTCATTCAATATGTGTAGATAAACACTGAAGTATTTGAAAGTTCTACTCCGATGAGATATACACAGACCCGGCTTACAAATGATAAATGAAAATGCCGGGATCAAAGATAGTGTCTTCATTCCCTAAGGAGTGAAGAACAGGAGAAGTCACCGTGTAGGTGAAGAAAAGAAAGAAAGTCATGATAAAAATCATGACTAACTCATCATCAGTAGAAGGAGAATTCATGATTTCCATATCATGAATCTCATCATTTAAGCTCATTTGATCAAGACAGATTCTGGGTGGGAGGGATGGGATTTTGATATCTAGCAAATTCTCAGTGTTGAGAATATTTTCCTCCGGGACATAAAGACAATCTTTGTCAAGATCAAAGAAGAAGTTATCATACTCCGGCGGAGATATGATATGAGTGAGTTCATTGGAGAACTCCTCGAAGGCAAATGATTCATATTCCGGAATAGAGTCATCGGAAAACAGGTCACTATCCTTTATGGGGATAGGAGATGAAATGGATTTTTCTTTGAAAGCCTCAATTTTAGAAATGAGAAGATTGACAGTCAATAATGTTGCTCGAAGAGCTTCATCCTTGATTTCAGTGTTAATTTCATCATTCTCTTCTTCTAAGCTGACTGGCTCAGAAGGAAATTCCTCCACATAATCGATGTCCTCACAAAATAAAGAATCATAATTACTTGAAGTACAATCATCGTCAGAATTGGAAAACATCTCAACATGATCATGTGAAATGTCAAGAGGAGGCAAATCACACATATTATCAGAAATACCCTCGGACTTACTTGGGATTGGGACAAGGTTCTCAGCACTAGACTTTATGAATTCGTCCGATTCCTTTTCAGGAATAGTGCTAATATGCTCATCCCCCATAATAAGAGAGTCTTTGGGGTCCAAAGCTGGAAAGAATGATGGGATTGAAATAGACTGAGGGAGTTGAGAAATGATGCCACCCAAAGGAATAATACTCTCCTCGTCGCCTTCCTTATCAATATTGCTAGCATAAATGGCTTTCATCTGTTCGTCGGCTAGCAATTCTGCAATAGTCTTGTCTTCCTGCCTTTTCTGGACAGGTGTAATTGCAGCTGATGAATTTTCACAACCTTCGCACATAGAATCATCATCATCGTCATCGTAAATGAAAGTTCGACGATAATTGGAACTCATTCTAGCTGTTTGTTCTTCTTCAGCTAGAAGCTCTCCAATGGTTTTCTGATGATGATCTTCTTGGGTATTTTTAACAGCCAAATCATTAAGTGTATCCATCGTATTTTGGAGTTTTTGAGATACACTTTCAAAAGATTTTTCAAAAGGAGATGGCTGAGGTTGAATCATTTGATACTGTGGAGGCTGGTCATGACAAGAATAGTCGTAATTGTTACAAGGGACCTGCTCATAGACAAGCGGGGACCTTGTTTGACAATCGGATTCATAATGTGGACCACCACAGTACTCACAACAATACATTTGCTGTAACTGATTCGGTGAATCATATGGATATTGGTCATACCCGAAGTTTTGATTACATGGATCTTGTTCATAGACAGATGTATTTCCTGCTTGACAATCAAAACTTGGGTGAGGACCTCCACAATATTCACAAGGATCATTTGGCATATTTTGAAATGATATATCATTGAAGTTTTGATCAGAAGGCTCTTGCCAAAATGAGTCTTGAGAAGGGGTACTGAAATCGTTGTGAAAATCTGGATAATCAAGTGTGGCTGGCTGATAAGTGCAAAAACATTGCTTACACTGTGAGTCATCCCCCAACAGATTTTCACACATACAACAATTAAGCTGAGTGAGTGAAGATGGCTGGGGTTGTGGAGAGTGTTTGGAAAAAGAATCCGGAGGTGGGACAAGTGGTGTGCTCTGAGAGCTAGGAATTTCCACCACTTCCGTTATGGTCTCTGGTTCTTGTTCTTGATAAACGTGAAGAGTAGGCAAGTCGTTCTTTTTAGTCACCGTTCTAAGCTCTGCACGTTCTCTTGACAAACTTTTAACCGTAAATTGTGAAAGGTCTGGATTAATTCTTGATTGTTTGCCATTAATAGCATGTATCTTGGGCTGTGAAGGGCAGTCGGAAGAACTTTGAGAATCATTGATGGAATTAAGCACTCTTTTGAGGGCTTCTTTACACCAATAACAAGATCCACAATCCTTTGGTACATGCTCTCCACACAGCTCACACGCACACTTAGAACAACGAAGGCTGTCAATCAACGGGCTTTCACAATTCAAACATTTGTACCCGAGAGACGCCACAGAAGAAAGGTATAAGAAGTTTAGAATCCAATGGATAGAGGGTAAAGGGATAAAGAATCAAAAAGGGTAAGAGGGTAAAGATGAATATTTTTGGGTTTTTTCAATTAAAACAAGATCAAAGCAAAACACAAGGAACTTAAACCTTAAATCAACCAGCATACGGTAGCTCTCTGACTGAAAAACGCACAGAGTGGCGGAGAAGCAAAGGTGGGCAATTAATGCTCCTTAAAAACCCGCTTCTTTCAGTTCGACAATTTAATGTCAAACTATCCTTAAACCTCCGTTATAGTTTTTTTATCAATCAAAGGTGAGCCGAATTCGTAAGCGACACAAAGGCAAGTTTTAATCTTAGGTTTGGGAACTTATTATGGTCGTACCCCCAGTTAGGTAGTACTCTGTCTTGATTTTCGATGGTAATTTTTTTTTATTGTTTTTATTATTTAAACGAAGAAAACGGAAAATGTTTTTGGGTTTTTAATTTTTTTATATGATAATAATAATAATAATAATAATATATATAGAAAAGAAAAGAAAAATATTTTTGTATTTATATTGTTTATGGGAAATAGGAACTTCTGGAAGAAGGGTCTCGAATCACTAATCGCTAAAACTTACACAACAGTCGCAACACACCTCCCCGGCAGCGGCGCCAAAATTTGATCCGTCTGAAAACGTATATATAAATATAAACAGTCTCAGAACGAATACTCGTGTGTAGTGTGAAACCAGGCAAGTGATCACCTGGGTCGTTTCCCAACGAGGTGTGAATGGGCAACTGTGAAAAGCTAGGATTAGAGTGATTGATGTGATTGGATATTTGATTTTGCTTTATTTAACAATTCTAAATAACAAATAAAAAACAGATATGCACAAGAAAATTAAACGCGAATTAATTAACCTAAAAACGCGTAACAGGAAATCTAAAAATGGGACTAAAAAGTAAAATTTATGAAATTAAAACTTAAAAATGTAAAATGACTTAAAACTTATTTAAAAACTAAAATTATATTTTTTTATACTTTTTATTTAATTATTATTAATTATTTATTTATTTAATGACTTATTAAACTATTTAAATTTATAAAAAATACTAAATGAACAAAGAAAATTCTAAAACTTTTTCTATAAATATTATTAAGTAAATAGAAGCTAAGAAAATTATAAAAATGAAACTTACTTAATTAAAATTTAAAAGATAAATTCTATTAAATAGAAGCTATCACTATTTTTCTATTTTTGTTTTTCTTAAGGTCTAATAATATAATTAATTTTTCCTAGATTAAAAATGACAAAAGAAAATTATGAAAATTAAAATATATTTTTCTGATTATTATTTTATTTATTATGATTTAATTACTAATAGAAACTAATTAAAAAGATTAAAAATATCAAAACTATTCAGAAAATTATGAAACTTTACAGATAAATCTAAAATATTATTAAAAAGCTAGGAAAATTAAAATCAAAAGTTATCTAAGCCCAATAAGCAGATTTGGGCAGATAAGCAGTTTGCTAATAAGCCAAAAATAAGCTAAAAAGCACAAAAACTTAACCAAATGCTCAGAACTGGCTTAAACAACTTAAATAAGCACAAATCAACTTAATATGACCAGATAAGCACTAAGGATCAGCAGATAAGCACATGCACAGTACACTACTCTTATGCAGAAAATGTAGAAATATGGCAGACTTGCAGATCAATAATAAGCAGATGAATAAGCAGTAAAGGGGGACTTAATGGGGGCAAAACCTAGGTAGCACTACTGGGTATCTTAAAAACCAAAAAGCCCTATCAGAAACAGGCTAATTGGAGTCCAATTGGACCCAAGATCAGCAGCTCAGAACTGGGTTTGAACCTGGATTTTGACTTTTTGTGAAAACCAAATAAGTTGACTTAAATGAGGTTTAATCTAATCCTAGTGATTGATAATGTAATAACAAGATTAAATGAGACTTAAACTAGATAAATTAAGCACTGATGAACCAAATTGGATGATTATGCAAGCCACAATCTTAACAGTTAAGCTGAAATGAGATTCAAGGATCAATTTTGACTTTCTTGTAAACAAGGTCTGGTTTCAAGTATTTAACTGAGTTAATGGATCATATTGGGTGATACATCAAACAAGAACAACCACTCAAACACCCTAGAACACAGATTAAACATCAATACCAAACATCCCTTTAAGGAAATGAAAATGAGACTTTCACATCAAAACACTGAATTAATCCATGAAACTGATGCCTAAGAACTAGTATTGATGTAACAAGCTAATCTAAACATACAAACACCAAAATAAACAGATTTAATAAAGAAAACAGTAATATGCAAATATATGAGAATTTGAGCTTACAAATGACTTTCAAGCTCACAACTGAGAACCAAGAGTACCAAATTACTTCCTACAGCTTCCCATGAAGCATCTAACCCAGGGCAATCCATGAGCAACCCTGCTCCAAGCCTTCATCATCATGAACACTCATTTTTATTTTATTTCTATTTTCTTTGATTTTTATGTTTTTTTAAGTAAACTAAGTTACAAGTCCTCTACGTGATAGTAAAGTTTCAAAAAGCTTAAAAGGTAACTGAAATGAGATTAAATGAACAAGAACAACAATATTTAACAAGATTAAAGCAAAGTGTCAATTTTGCTTGAAAATGCTAAAGATTGAATTCAAACTTGAGAATTGAAACTGAGAACCTATTGAAATAACTTTCATTAACCATGAAACATGATACAACTTTGGAAATAAAACTGAATTTAAAAGTTCACAACAGAAATTAAAGTTTTACACTACGAATTGGTCTAAGACTTTGACAAAGTATTCTACTGCTTCTTTCTCTATTTGTAGTGACTTTTTGAAGTCCAAGCAACTTTCTTTGACTTTCCCACTTCACTTGAACCGTTGGATTGGTCAATTTGATCTCCCCCGTTTAATTCACCTTTTGGCGGGAAAAGTAGTTTTTTTTACAGATGAGATAGCGTAAAGCAAATTAGGGGCATTTAATGCTTTAGGGTGAGGTGTAGGAGAGTGGGTAGACAGCTGGGGTTGAGGTGGATGCAAGTGGTGGTGAAACCATGGAGGTGGAGGGTGGTTTCTGGTTTCAGTTTTGATGGGAGAGGGAAGGAGGTTTTAAGGGTGGGTTTGACCACAGGTTTGACCCCGTCCTTTTTATTAAATAAAGATTGGGCCAGATCTGGTGTTGGGCCAAGAAAGGGTTAAGGGAATTGGTTTTGGGTTTTTTATTTATAACTTGGTCCATTTGGTTTATGTAAAGTACAAGGACCAATTTTGTAATATTCTGAAAGTATAGTGGCCTGATTTGGCAAGTTTCCAAAGTATTTTCAAGGACCTAACCTGCCAAATATGAATAGTACAAGGGCATAAAACATAATTTTCCATTTTAAAACACCCGGGGACTAATATTGACATTTTTCAAACTTGAGGGACCAAAGTTGTAATTTTGCAATCTTGAACCTTTAAAAGACTAATCTTGACAACTTTTAAATCCCCAAGGACCTTTGATGATATTTAACATGTTTTGAATAACCAGGGACTAGTTCTGCCAATTTGTGAAACTTCAGGGACTGAAAATGACAATTATGCAAACTTTGTTTGTTTTTCACTTATTTTCAATCTTTTTGTTCCTGAGTCACATAAAAACACATTTTATGATATTTTCTGTATTATTTGACTTTTCAAAGTGTTTTTGGTTGTTTTTGTGGGTTTAAACAAGGTACATATATGTGTATTTAGACACATATCAGTTTCTCCTCCAAAATTACACACAATAAGTTCCACACTCATGACAAAAAATTGCAAAACTATATATAGAGTTTAGGGTAAAAGCTATAGAATACCATCCTACTTACAAAAAAGTACCATCTTGAACCATTTACTTTTTTATTGCAGACTTTACCAACGAACTTTCAAATTTTTTTTCGACTTGAACCATTTCGTTAGACCGTTAGAATTCATGTGGCAACGTTAGTCCTATTAGTCAACGAACGTTTGCAAAGTTAGTCCTTTTATACTAACGATGTCAACGAACGTTTGCAAAGTTAGTCCTTTTATACTAACGATTGTTTTTAATTAACTAAAAATTTGGAAAAAAATTTAAAAAAATTCAAAAAATTTATAAAAATTCGAAAAAAGTTATAAAATTTCGAAAAAAATTTAAAAAAATTCGAAAAATTTTTAAAAATTCAAAAAATCTTTATAAGTTCGAAAAACTTATAAAATTTCGAAAAAAATTAAAAAAATTCGAAAAATTTATAAAAATTCAAAAAAAATTTAAAAAAATTCGAAAAATTTATAAAAATTCAAAAAAATTTTAAAAATTCGAAAAATTTATAAAAATTCAAAAAACTTATAAAATTTCGAAAAATTTTTAAAAATTCAAAAAAAATTTAAAAATTCGAAAAATTTTATAAAATTTTCGAAAAATTTTATAAAATTTTCGAAAATTTTCGAAATTTTATAAAAATTCGAAATTTTTTTTTGGAAAAATTTTATAAAAATTTCGAAAAATTTTTATAAAATTTTATAAAATTTCGAAATTCGAAAAATTTTATAAAAAATTTCGAAAGTTTTTATAAAATTTTATAAATATTTTGAAAAATTTTATAAAATTTTATAAAAATTAATGAAATTTTATAAAATTTTCGAATTTTTAAAATTTTATAAAATTTTATAAAAAATTTCGAAATTTTTATAAAATTTTATAAAATTTTTCGAATTTCGAAATTTTTATAAAATTTTATAAAAATTTTTGAAATTTTTATAAAATTTTTCGAATTTCGAAATTTATAAAATTTTAAAAAAAATTTCGAAATTTCGAAATTTTTATAAAATTTTATAAAATTTTTTGAAATTTTTATAAAATTTTTCGAATTTCGAAATTTATAAAATTTTTCGAATTTCGAAATTTTTATAAAATTTTATAAAAATTTTTGAAATTTTTATAAAATTTTTCGAATTTCGAAATTTATAAAATTTTATAAAAATTTTTCGAAATTTTTATAAAATTTTTCGAAAATTTTTTTTTCGAAAGTTTTATAAAAGTTCGAAATTTTTCGAAAATTTTATAAAAATTTTCGAATTTTTAAAATTTTTTTGAATTTTTAAAAATTTTTCAAAATTTTATAAGTTTTTTGAATTTTAATAAATTTTTCGAATTTTTAAAATTTTTTTGAATTTTTATAAATTTTTCGAATTTTTATAAATTTTTTACGAATTTTTATAAATTTTTCGAACTTATATAGATTTTTTGAATTTTTAAAAATTTTTCGAATTTTTTTAAATTTTTTTCGAATTTTATAACTTTTTTCGAATTTTTATAAATTTTTTGAATTTTTTTAAATTTTTTTCCAAATTTTTAGTTAATTAAAAACAATCGTTAGTATAAAAGGACTAACTTTGCAAACGTTCGTTGACATCGTTAGTATAAAAGGACTAACTTTGCAAACGTTCGTTGACTAATAGGACTAACGTTGCCACATGAATTCTAACGGTCTAACGAAATGGTTCAAGTCGAAAAAAAATTTGAAAGTTCGTTGGTAAAGTCTGCAATAAAAAAGTAAATGGTTCAAGATGGTACTTTTTTGTAAGTAGGATGGTATTCTATAGCTTTTACCCTAGAGTTTAAGGGCTGACGGCGTCACGTTATAGGACTTGACGTCGTCACCTCGCCGCTTTTAGGGTTCCCGGATGGCCTTCCTGACGCCGTCCCTCTTTAGTGCTCCAAAATCCTCTCTGGTCTATCAAGGGGTGACACCGTCAGAATTGAGCTTGACGCCGTCCCTCTTTAGCTTAAGCCGTGATGGCTTTGATCATCTTAAAGGGTGACGCCGTCAGATTTTTCATGCAAAATTCTCTGGCTTATCATGAGTAATTTTCATATCCACCTCTTTGCCAAGCCATGACGCCGTCTGGGCCAATCCTTGACGCCGTCAAAGGTAGTTTTCCAGCATAATTTTGAGACTTTGCCGTTTTCTTCACTTTTATGCTCCAAAAACGTCCAAAATGCTTCCTTTTCCAGATTTCTTCTCAAAAGTACCTAAAATGACAAAAGGAACGATTTAGGGCAATATTTGATCAAATAAATACGATTTAGGGCTTAAATGACCCCCTAAAAGCGGTACACTTTTCGCTTCATCAGCTACAGAGGTTGAGCAGACATTAAACACTAATGATACTGATGATGAAAGCGGGGAAGATAGTGAAAGTAGAGAAGATAGTGAAAGTGGAGAAGATAGTAAAACTGGGGAAGATACTGATGATGAGGAAGACAGTGATTACATTGTTGATGGGATTAATGATATTAATGAAGTAGAAGTTGACATGGAAAACTTCCATGCTAATGTAGATGTGAATAAAGAGTTTATGGGCAGTGGGAAAAAGAAACATGTTACATTTGAAGAACCTGTTGATGTGGAGGTAATAGAAAATGATGAATTTGACAGTGGGGATGATGCAGATGACGATGTAGAGAAGGCTAGGGAAAAAAGTTAAAGGAGTTAAGGAAACAAATGGGTAAGAATGCAGAAGGTGGGAGTAACCAAACATACTTCTATGTAGGCCAGAGTATTGGAACTGCAAAAGAGGCTAAGGAGATGATAAAGTTTCATTCAATTAAAACAAGGAGGGAAATTGAGTTGAAAAAGAATGATAAGGTTTGAATTAGAGTAGAATGTTTTGGTACCATTCCAGCACTTCGATCTGATAATGCAGTTGGGCTAAGTGAAAATGAAGGAAATGCTAATGTTGGTGCTCAAGTTGGCCTTACGGTTGGCCCAGCAAGTGGGGTTAAATGGACCAAGACAAAAATTAGGTCGGAATCTCCAATAAAGGTGAAAATGACAAAGACCAAGATAAGGGCAGCTGTTTCCCCATTAAAGTCAAAGGACAGTAAAGTTGCTAAACCTAACAAGAAACCAACTGTTGAGAATAAATGCCATTGGTCTTTACAAATATCAAAATGCAAGGATGAGAGTTGGTCTGTGAGAACATATCAACCTGAACATAGGTGTTTGCAAACCAGAAAAGTTAAAGCTTGTACATCAAATTTCATAGCAAAAGATATCCTGTGTCAAATTGAATCAAATCCAGGTATACCTAGTAAAGCTGTTCAAGCCCAAAGTCAGCAGAAGTTTAAACTTGAAATATCTAGGATGAAAGCATTTAGAGCAAAGGCAAAAGTTGTTAAGCAATTAAGAGGAGATCACACTCAACAGTATGCAAATTTGAGGAACTATGTATTGGAGCTGAAGGATAATAATCCCAACACAACTATTAAAATTCAGTGTGAAAGACCATTAAATCCAGATGAAAGCACAAAGGTTTTTCAGAGAATTTACATATGTCTGGGTGCAACTAAAGAAGGATTCAGGGCTGGTATGAGGGATTTATTAGGGTTGGATAGTGCCTTTATGAAAGGACCATTTCCTGGTTAGTTGTTGACTGTTGTAAGTGTGGATTCTAACAATGGGATATACCCATTGGCATATGGTATTGTTGAAACTGAAAACTCAGAGTCTTGGACTTGGTTCCTAGAACAGTTGGGTGAAGATTTAGATCTGGTGGCCAAATCAAATTTCACTTTCATTAGTGATAGGCAGAAGGTATTATACTTATGAACTATCTTAATCCTTTATATTGTTCACACCAAAATATTGTTATGCTAATTAAATGTCTTGTAACACAGGGGATAATTCCAGCAATTGCCAAACTATTTCTAGCAGCTGAGCATAGGTTTTGTTTAAAACACATACATGAGAATATGAAGCTGAAATGGAGTGGTAAAGCATTCAAAGACCTTCTATGGAAATGTGCTACTGCAACCACAGTGCCACATTTTACTCATGCTATGGATGAACTGAAAGCATTCAATAAGGAGGCTTATGATTGGCTATGCAAGATTCCTCCACACCACTGGAGCAGAAGTCATTTTTCAGGTATTTATATTGCTTAACAAGTACTATTATTTGACTTTAGTATTGAAACAAAGTTGTAATAAATGAATACATATTCAATTTAACAGGCAAAGCTGAATCAGATGTCTTGTTGAATAATATGTGTGAGGTGTTTAATGGTAAACTTGTGGAAGGAAGGGATAGGCCTATCATTAGTGCATTAGAGTATGTTAGGGAGTATTTAATTAGGAGAATTAAGACTGTTAATGGCATCATAGACAAGAGTGAAGGACCTCTAACCCCCACTGCTACTAAAATCCTTAAGGGTATATCTGATAAAGCTGCTGATTATTTAGCTTCTTGGAATGGAGGTGATAAGTACCAAGTTTGTGGGCCATGGTTTGATCAGTGTGTAGTTAGTGTGTCTTAGAGAACATGCACTTGTAGGTTTTGGGAATTAACTGGCATACCATGCAAGCATGCAGTAGCTGTTAATTGGGACATGGCTCAGAACAATATGAATCCAGGTCTAATAGAAGAGTGGGTGCACCCTTGTTACAGACTTGAAACATGGAGGAAAATGTACTCATACACCATTGGTCCAATTAATGGTCCAACAATGTGGCCTAAGTGTGAAATTCAAACAAGTGAAACAACTATCCTTCCACCATCATATCATCCACAACCAGGCAGACCAAACAAGGCAAAAAGGAAATATGCTAGTGAAAAAATAGATATGGTTAAGGATGGTAAGCTTTCAAGAGCCATGAATACTGTTACTTGTGATTTGTGCAAGAAGACAGGACACAACAAAAGAACCTGCAAGAGTCAAGGTGGTCAAAACAGCAATAAAAAAAGAAAAGTTAATGCTCCAAGTCAAAGTCAACCTCCAAGTAAAAATGGTAAGGAGACTGCAAGTGGAAATCCAAGTCAAAGTCAAAGTCAACAAAGAAAGAAGCCTACAAGTAAATCTGCTGAGAAGGTTCAGTCCACAAGTCCAAAGGGTAAGAAGAAAGCTGTGAAAAGGAAATCTGTTTGAAGAAGGCTGCAAGTCAAAAAAAAACTCATGTTTTGGTAAAAAAAAAACTATGTTATTTGCAGTTATGTATTTTGTATTGCAGTTACTCTATCTATTTTGTATGCAGTTACTCAATCTATTTTGTATGTGAAGTGAAGTTACTCTATCTATTTTGTATGCAGTTACTGAATCTATTTTGTGGTTAAATGTTTGACTTTGACTTTTAAGTGGGTCATTTTCAGTGTGTCCTTTGGCACAACAACATAAACACAACCAAAAACAAACACAACAAAAATCAAACACAAACAATGCATAACACCAGTACATATGTCCATAATAGAGTTTTTCCATTAGATAGTTAGGGTTGTTACAAAACACAAAATTGACTACAAAAAGTCATACACCCATTACATAATACCCAAATACTAATAACAACTTATATGAAGCCTTTGAACCAACCAAACACTAAAACTGATAACCATGTAATAACCAACAATTTCTTCATTCTTTGGCGACTTCCTTCAGCTTCCAACAATCTTGCTTCAAGCACGTTTCTTGCCCTCAAAAGTCCAGGTATGATGTTTACAGCACGCGCACACATTGGGGGATCAAACCAACCAATGAATGGGCAAGTGGATCCCTAAAACACAATCAATCAAAAATACCATTGATTAGGGCTCAGAGCAAAATCAATTGAAACCCTAATTTAATATTCAAACTCTTTAATATTCGAACGATTACCTTTATAGGACAAGTGTAAAATCATCTTCCAGGGTTTATATCAGTCCAAGATGTGAGAATGATTGCCCTTCTACCACAAGAACAATTAACCATTGTTGTTGATATTCAATAACGATGAAGAGAAATAAAAAAGCTGTGAAGTGTGTATTGGTTTTTGTGGAGGAAGGCAGGCTTTATTGGAAAAGAAACACCTTATTTAAGTATCAGTCAAACCATAATGAAAAAGACTTAATTACCCTCACGTGTTTATCACGTCTATGAACTTTAACGGAGAAATATACGGACATCCATCAGAGGGACCATAGATATTATTCTTTTGCAGTCAGAGGGACGATACATGCAACTTTAAACTTTGAGGGACTATACGTGAAATTTTGGACATACCACAGGGACGATCCGTGTAATTTACTCTATTCAAAATAAAGTTAAAATAGGATAATCATTACCTGCAATCGGATTTTGAACTGATGGTTGAACCAGATTTGAACTGACACTTTGTTGAAGTGGATCATTTTGCACCGCATATCGTGAACGAACAACCTCGTCAACGCTAGATTTATCATTTTATGCAGAAAAATTACAAGCGCAAAAAAATGCAGAGTTAATAGCTTCATGGTTTGAGGAAAGGGCTCAAGTTGAAGCTGATTGTGAGTTTGCTAAAATAGTACATAAAGAAGAGCAAGATAAGTACTCAGTAGATGAAAAAGCCAGGATGCTGAAAGAAATTTTTGATGCAAAAAAGAAGAAGTTTGCAGCACAAAGATATGCAGCTAAGAAGAACAAGCCACCCACTCAAAAAACAAAGAAGAGATCTCATGTGCAGGTATTTTTTTTTTTTTTTTTTTTTTTTTTTTTGTTGTTGCAAAGGTAATTTTATATTAATATCAACAACACCCAATATGTACATCATAAACATCTACTCATGTGCAGATATTTGAAGAATGTGGCCAGTTGGAAACTAAAGGATTTGAAATTCTTGGATGATAAAAGCATTGAAGAATTGTATGCAATTTCCAAGAGAAACAATGAACTCTTCTTGAATGACAGTTCAAAGAGAGCAGGTGAACAGTTGGAAATAGAAAGCAGTAAAAAGAGAAAACAAGAACAAACTGAGCAAGCTGTTGCTAAAGAACAAATGCAAGCTCACACTGAACTTGCAGTTGACTCTGTAGGAGAAGCCATGGATGCACAACCTTTAACTGTCAAACATCCCATTGTTGATTATAAGTCTGGATCTCATGGGGAAACAATTTATTACGATATTAAGAGGCATGATGGTTCTTCTAGAAGGTTTGTAAGCTTTCTTCACATGGTTCATGATTTTGATAGACGAGATATGATAGCTCTATGGAAATTACTCAAACAAAGATTTGGTAATAAGACACCAGAACAAGCTTATGATAGAGAAGTCTGGAATTATTTGAAGGTAATGTTTGAACCAAATCATGAAGATGAATGTTGGAGAAGACTAACGCACAATACTGTTAAAGAATGGAAAAATTTTCAACGATGTGGAGTACATGCTTTAACTGTGAATGAGTTGGTGATCTACATGCTTGTAGAAAAGGATTACCCTTTAAAGTTTCACAAAGACATTCTACATCAGATGTTGCATGGGAAGAAAATACTCAAGCTTCAGCTTAATTATGATAACATGGCATATGAACTGCTCAAGAAGATGGAAGAGTATCTAGGACCCAAGAACAAGAAATAGAATGTATAGTTATTAGTACTAGAATGTATAGTTTGACTTAAACATGTATAGTTATTACTGCTTATGAGATAAACATGTGTAGTTATTACTGCTAGAATGTATAGTTATTACTGCTAGAATGTATAGTCTGACAAAATATGCTTACATAAATGCTTACAATCGAGCCAAAACATTGATATTTTTAAATTTTTGACTATTGCATAAGTTATCAGAAATGTGTGACCATATGTATCGAATTGTGACTACACTTAAATAATGTGTCACAAAATTTGACTATTGCCTATAGTCACATGATTGTGCTACAATTAAATGTGTGACCATACACATTAGGAATTGGCAGGCAAACACACACTTAACTTTAGACACACATATTAACTTACGTGACTATTTGTATCGAATTTTGGTCACACCTAATCATGTATGCCTATGGTTTAGTGTGACCATATATGACATTTGGTCACACATCTCAAGTGTGTGACATATATTTGTCACTTTTAAATGCATATCGTGACTATGCTTCAAACTTACTTTTCAGTTGTCACACATTTCAAATTCATATGTGGCTAAATTTTCAACAAAAACTAGCAATCACGCTTAAATAATGTGTGACAAACTTGAGCATATGATTTAGCCACATACACAATTACTTCGTGTGACCATATATGGATTTTGGTCACACTTTTCAATTGTGTGACATATATTTGTCACATATGTATATATATAGTGTGACTAATGTTTCAACCTTATTTGTATCCGTCACACGTCCCAAATTATAAGTGACTAAAAAATTAATTTTTTTTTACCAGATACGTATAGTCACGAAAATATTCAAATGTGTGGCTGTAGCCTCGGATGTAATTCCGAAATGGTCACACAAGTCGGATCAAGTGTGGTTGTTTATTTTATTCTGGTACATTTAGTCACATAAAAAGGCGACTGTGTGGCTGTTCGAAAAAAAGCATGTGTGACTAAATCCCATTTTTGTACTAGTGAATGTTGCAAAATGAAATAAGTGAAGTTGCAAGTATTATTTTGTGTCAAAAAAAAAATAAATAATAAAAAAAAAAAAAAGGAGAGAAAAAAATGAAGAAAAATGAAAAAAATGTGTGTTGTTTGAATAAAAACGTTTATGTTGCTTATTAAAGATATAAGGAACCCCAAGGAGGTATGATGAGTGTGTAAATACTCATCATTTTATTCCCATAAAAGACATAAAAATGACCAAAAACACCCAGATTATACTGCAGATATCATTGGTTTGTGTTTTTATGTGTTTCAAGTACAAAGGATTGAAAACGGAATGAAAACGAGCATTTTTGGATCGAGTTGGCAACAATTGTGCATTTGATCAAGTGAAGACAAAAGTCAAAGTCAAAAGTCAAAGTCAACCTCCAAAAATACCAAAATGACACAAATGGTCCTTGGAAATAATTTTTATTTTTGGCAGCCTTGGTCCTTGGATTTTCAAATTATTACACAAATGGTCCTTAAAGTTTACACTTTTAAACTTTAAATCCTTTAAACTTAAACCATTTAAACCCAAAACAAATAATAAACCCAATCCAATCTTATCCTATCACCAGCCCACTCAAGCCCAACATTAAACCCGGATCCAACCCACACGTTTTTATCCAATACCAGGTTTGACCTGGTCAAACCCATCACCCTCAAAACTAATACCCGCCAAACCATACCACCATTCCCACCCTTATCCCTGACAATCCACCATCCTCACCCTGCTTCTTCAGCACTTCACCTACCCAGTCCAAAAGCATTTAATGCTTCTTTCCCATCACAAGTAATCCAGTACCAAGTGGGGTTTTCCACTAATATCTTTTTGGCGCCAAAACTGAAGTTAAAGGCTGGGATTGATTCTAGCCATTCCAATGGCTGAGGATTACTCAGAGATGAAGACAAGAATGTTCCCAGATATTTTTAGTATAAATATGGTCGTTTGTAAGCTTATAAAGTAAGTAATTAATTTTCAATAGTCGACTTTTGTAAGTTAAGTTATTATAATTTGTAATTTTAAGTTCTCAGTTGTTAATTCAAATCATATTCAGTCAAATTGTTCTAACTTCAAGTAACCTTGTACTCAGTTTCAGTAATAATAGAATTTCAAGTTTTTATTCAGTCGAATTAAGCATTAAGTCTTGTTAAGTATCTATCACAAAGCCACAGTACCCTTGCTATAAGCTTATATAAGCTAATCATAGCTTTTTGTAAGCTTATATTAGTTACTAGCTGTTCTTAATTTGAAAAGACCAATTCATTCAATGAAAATCAAAGAAGCTCAAAATAAGTAGTAAGGTGGCATAAGCTGTTCTGGAAAGCTGAATTGGGTTTCTAGCTTGTTTTTGACAAGCTAGGTGTGTTTCTGATCAAATTCCACTGTTTCATAGCCAAGTCAGTTGTAAGCATTTTTCAAATTTTTTTGCATTGTTTTCTATTTTACCGTTCCTTAGCTTAATT
Source organism: Artemisia tridentata subsp. tridentata (assembly GCA_021014915.2). Classification (NCBI taxonomy): domain Eukaryota; kingdom Viridiplantae; phylum Streptophyta; class Magnoliopsida; order Asterales; family Asteraceae; genus Artemisia; species Artemisia tridentata. Next base: position 15,034,343 of record CP139507.1, on the reverse strand, counting down.
TTAGCTTATTTAGTAATTATCTGCTTATTGATAGTTTAGGAGTGCCTTATATCTGTTTTATCAGTTTAAGATAGCCTTTGTTTTATTTTTCTTAAAAATCTTCATAAAAGCCAAAAATAGCTTAAACATAGGTAGTGCTTATTTAGTGCTTATATCCAGTTGATAATTACTAATTAGTGTTTAAATAAGTTAGTGAAACCTTTTTCACCCAGAAATCCAGCTTAATTTGGCTGTTGCCATTGAAAATCTCAAAATCTGCCTATTAAAGGGCTGTTTGGAATAAGCCTTAAAATGGGTCAAAATAGCATCTACTGTTCATGTGCTTCTTTGTGAACTTTAATCTAGTCTAAAATGTGTAAAATAAGTCATTTGTAAGAGTTCTTAAGCTGAATTCAAGGATTTCATAAGTTTGAGTTGATAGGGTGATTTTTAGAGCATTGACTGTGAATATAAGCTTCTTATAAGCCAAAGCTTATTTGGTCTTTATTTTTAGTAAACTTAGGTCCAATATAGTGGTTAAAGCACATGTTCCAAGTTTGGTAGAAATTCATTAAGTTTTGAGTGATTTGAATCCAAAATACCCCACGCCTGATCACACAAAAAGAGCAGACTGCATGTTTTTTTTTTTTTTTTTTTTTTTTTTTTTTTTTGCCTCAATCAGCCCATTTTCTTTGATTTTTAATTTGCACACTCTAAGTTAGAATAAGCTAAAAATTTTCACAGTTAATATTGGGTTGCTAATCTAGTTGGCCTATATTTTTATGATTTTTTATAAACAGCTTATTAGTGCTTTTCAGTGGCTTAAAGTAGGGTCAGTAGGCTGTTTGGATTGGTGCTAAGTTAGTTTTTTTCTCATATTCTGATCTGATCATTGCGTCTCCTTATTCTGTGCTTATTGTTGTGTTTTAAAAATTGTGTTTAGTTATAAAAAGTGCTTATTTCCTTGTGCTTATTAAGAGAAAAAAAAAAATAAATAAAAAAATTCAATCAAGTTTCTCATAAGCGGCCACCTTAATCTGCTTTTTCTGTGCTTATTTCAAGTTTTCATAAATAGTTGTTTTTGTAAAAGTTGCTTATTTTCTTGTGCTTATTAAGGTTTTAAATATATATATATATATATATATATATAATATATATATATATATATATATATATATATATATATATATATATATATATATATATATATAATATAGGGGAAATATTAGCTACATTTCATTTGAAAAAAGTTTTAAAAATGTACAGTTCAGTCCTTGCGGTAAGTCCCTGACACATGTTTTCCCCCTGTCCCTACCTTTTTTTTCAAAGGAAATGTAGCTAAGCTTTCCCCATATATATATATATATATATATATATATATATATATATCTATAATAATAATAATAATAATAATAATAATAATAATAATAATAAAAATAAATAAATAAATAGTTTTTAAATCATATTAAATTATAAAAAAAATATATATATAATTCTTTTTTCTAAAATTTTATTTTATTAATTAGAACTTAGGAAAAAGAATTTGGCACTTGTAGGATTAGATTTCTAAATATTTTAGTTGTAGGCCCGTTTTTAAAATTCCCGACTCGCGTTTTTAGTTTAAATTGTTTAAATCTTAATTTTCCTTTGAGAATTTGTTTCTCATTTATTAATTAGAATTAAAAAATACAAAATTCCAAATTCCAATCATCAAGCACTTTAATTCCAAACCTTACACGATATCCTCGATTCCAACCTCGCTGGGACACGACCCGGGTGATCACTTGCCCGGTATCACACATATTACAAGCGTGAGTTTTTGCAAGTTAACCTTTTTCCTAAAGGGTTGGTTTGTCTATTCTCACGTTTACTTGGTATTTTTGATATATATACGTACTTTCAAACGGATCAATTTTTGGCGCCGCTGCCGGGGAGGTTGTGTTGCGACAATATCGTTTTGATTTTAACGATTAGTAACTTGAGATCCTTCGTCAGGAAGTTTTCGCTTTCGTAAAAATATAAAAAAACAAAAATATTTTTCTTTTCTTTTGTATATATATTATCATATAAAAACAAAAATACAAAAACATTTCTCGTTTTCTTGTGTTAAAATAAAAGATAAAAGCAATCTCAATATAATATTCCTCAACTTGGAATATTATCATAATAAGTTCCCAAACCAAAGATATAAAACTTGCCTTTGTGTCGCTTGCGAATATCGGCTCACCTTTGATTGATAAACAAACTCTAACGGAGGTTTCAGGAGGTTTGGCATTAAATTGACAAACTGAAAGGAGCGGGTTTTTAAGGAGCATTTATTGCCTACCTTTGCTCCTCCGCCACTCTGTGCGTTATTCTTTCAGAGAGCTACCGTACGCTTGTTTGATTTGAGGTTTAAGTTCCTTGTGTTTTGCTTCGGTCTTGTTTTAATTGAATTGTTTCATTTAGTGCATGCGCACTCGTTCTTCTTGATCAACGAGTCCCTTTCGTGATCTCATCGCAATTCCGAAAAGACGTTCCCGAAGACGTGCTGCCCGAATAGTCGAACCCGAGATTCGTACTATTTTCATTGACGAAATGGCAGACAATCGAACAATGGCCAAAATGCTCCAAGCACCCACCGAGGGTTACGGAGATGCCATCATTTTACCGGCAATCAATTCTGATCATTTCGAATTGAAGACGCATTTGATTCAACTCGTGTCTACAAATCAATTCCACGGGTTTGAACAAGAAGATCCGTATCCACACATCCGTTTGTTCAACAAGTTGACCTCGACCATCAATTACAAGGATGTGCCGCAAAAAGTTATCAAATTGATGCTATTTCCGTTTTCACTCGAAGGGGCAGCCCGAATTTGGCTGGAAAACGAACCCCCCCCCCCCCCCCCCCCGAACCATTGAAACTTGGGAAGATCTCGTACAAAAATTTGTCAATTATTTCTTTCCTCCGTCAAAGACGACTAATCTAAAGAATGAAATTTCGGGATTTCGTCAAAGTTTCGCTGAAAACTTCGGAGAGGCATGGGAATGATTCAAAGATCTTCTAAGAAAATGACCACATCATGGTTTCACAGAGTTACAACAAATCAACACCTTTTATAATGGGTTGAATGGAAACGATCAAGATTCTCTTAACGCAGCCGCCGGTGGCAATATCTTGAATCGTCGACCTAAAGAAGTGCTTGAAATTTGTGAGAATAAGTCAAAAGTTCCTATTTCTCGAAACAAAGTGAATGTTCCTATCACTCCTGCTTCTTCATCCGGTAACTCATCAGAGTTAGCCGCACCGTTAGCCGCTCTAACGGACGTAATTCGCTGCATGATGAAGGAAGTGAAAGAAATTAAGAGTGAAATTCATAAACTGGAACCAATCAAAGCCGTAAACAAAGTATGTGAAACTTGTGGTGGCCCGCATGCGTATTACGATTGTCAAGCAACCGATGCTTCTTTTTACCAAGCTCCCGTAGCAGCCGTAAACCACAATCAATACCGACCGCAAGCTGAAACTCATTACCGAGCACCAAATGCTATGGTACCACCTGGTTTTCCACCCGTGCAAAATCAAAATAATCAAAATCGCTTTGTTCAAAATCAAGGTCAAAATTCCAACACTTCTCAGAATTTCAATCAAAACCGTAACAATTTCAACCAACCTTATCAAGCTCCGAATCAACAAGTTTATCAACAACCTCCTCAAGCTCCTTTGACAAATGATTTCATGAAAATTACTGAGTCCAGCATACGTTCGATGCAAACTCAAATCAATAATATGAAAGTCGAGTTGAGAAAGGAAATTGATACTCCAATGTCTCGTCAAACAAATGAGTTGAAGAATATGATGGGCAGTTTCATGAATATGAACATGAACCAAGCTTCTTCATCTTCCGGAGGACTTCCGAGCAATACCATTCCTAATCCTAATGCTGAGTTGAAAGCCGTCACCACTCGAAGTGGTAACACGCATAACGGACCCTCGACTCCTCTGCCCCCTCCACCGAGGGAAGTGAATCGAGATACCGAGGTGACAACGGACAAGGTGCATTTCTCAAGCCCACGAAGTACCGCACACGTCCAACCTCCAGATGTCCAAACTCAAGTTCCGGAACCCGATGTTCCGAAGACCAATCCTAAGCTTTCGATTCCGTATCCTTCGAGGCTTAACGATCAGAAGCTTCGAGACAAAAACCAATCAACAAATGGAGAAGTTCTTTCATATCTTCAATGAATTTCACTTTGACATAAGCTTCGCAGATGCTCTCGTCCTTATGCCCAAATTTGCATCTACACTCAAAAGTTTACTAAGCAACAAGGATAAGTTGTCTGAGATGGCAAAGACCCCACTTAACGAGCAGTGCTCGGCGGTTCTCCTCAAGAAGCTTCCCGAAAAACTCGGAGACCCCGACAAGTTTTTAATCCCATGTGATTTCTTGGGGATGGTTCAGTGCTCAGCCTTGGCCGATCTTGGCGCAAGCATTAACCTTATGCCACTCTCGGTATGGAAGAAATTATCTCTTCCGGAGCTTACATCTACTTGCATGACACTCGAGCTAGCGGACCGTACTATAACTCATCCACTTGGAATAGCTGAGGATGTCGTTGTGAAAGTAGGAAAGTTCCACTTTCCCACTGATTTCGTTGTGGTAGACTTTGATGCCGATCCTCGGGTTCCCCTCATTCTGGGGTGAGCTTTCTTAAGAACGATTCGTGCTCTCATCGATGTATACGCCGAAGAATTAACCATACGAGTTGATAACGAAGAAGTCACGTTTAACATTAATGCAAACTCTAAATCTCTAACCACCAAATGCAACGTTGCTACGATTGATCAAAAATCTGATACCGTAATTGCTTCCAAAAGAAGTGATTCGACACTTTCAAGATTCACGGTTAAGAGTACTTCAAATAAACGTGCTGAGCTCAAAGCGATGAAAATTACCCCTGGTTCGAGCAAATGGTTTGAGAGTTGTGCTACGGAAGTTAAGAGTATTTTTGACTATGATGAACAAGAATCGGAGACCACAACGGAAGCGGTGAAAATTGCTAGCTCTAAGAGCACACCACTTGTCCCACCTCCGGAATCGGTTTATCGTATTGAGATTGTTGATTCTGTGGATGAAACTAAAAATCCCACTCCTTATTCTGCACCAATCATTTCCGACTCTTCCCATCCTTCTCCTCCAATTGAGGGAAGTTATATCTCTATGGAAGAGCTCGAGGTTTTCTTTATTGATACTCCAATTTCGCCGAAAATTGTTGAGCCCGATGGTGATCCGGGGGGAGATGCTCCGTTATTAGAAAAGATGATATTTGATGAACCGTTATTTTCCCTCCCCCCGAAGGAAGTTATTTTTGAAGATAAGCCGTCAGATCTTCCGGAGCTCGAGCTCGAGGATTTTGTTCCCGAATATGAGAGTTTTATCTTTGATACGGCTGAAGAGAGTAGTGGCAATCCCACTTCTCATTCTGATTTTTCTCTCCCGGCTTATGAAGCCTTTTCTTTTGATATCGATCTTTTGGAAGAGACGAGTAGTAGCAGTACCACTTCTCATCCTTATATCTCTCTTCCCGAGTACGACTCATTTCTCTTTGACAAAAATGATCCGGTTATCTTCGAAGAGTTCTCCGGTGAACTCTCTCAGCCGGAATTTGATCATTTTTATTTCAATCTTGAGAAAGATTTTAGTCTGGGGGGAGGTGTACGTAATCATAAGAATGTGCTTGTTGATAAAATCACCCCAGCCCTCCCTCCCGAGACTTTTGAACAATCTGCTTTTGAGGATGAAGAATCGATCTTAATTGTTATAAAAATCTTTCTTCCATTCCTCACATATGGTGTGATTTCTCTTTCCCTTTTCTCCTACGGGAATGAGGACACTATCTTTGACCCCGGTATCATCCCTTATAGTTTCTACTATTAAAATACCGTGGGTATCTCGTCGGTGTGGAACTTTCTTATGTTCAAATGTTTATCCAAACACATTGAATGAAAGTCCGATGGAGATTGTTTCCTCCACTCGCTTCCCCATGAACCAATGAATTCAGGGTCGAGTCAAGCTAGTGATTTGGTTAACAAAAACATTAGCATTGCATGGGTAACCACCCATGTTTCTGTCTTCTCTCTTCTTTCTAACAACTAAGTGTGGGGGATTCCCACAGTGCTTGGCTTTTGTGTGTTGTTTGCTCTGATTTTCAGGTTTCCCTTGGATAGTGTTGATTGACGCGCCTGTTTTCAATCCAGCCGCCCAATATCCTATCCTTTTGCTAACGATTATCTAGGGATATCTTTTTAATCCTGTTTGTGAAAAAGATTTCTTTCACACACTTGGCTATTAGTATTACCTTTTTACGTTCAAAAGTGTCAGCATAATAGCCGGTACTTTGAATATTGAGGGCAATATTCAATTCTAAGTATGGGGGGGGGGGGGGAATTCTAGCGAATTTAATCACATGTGTACCTTCTAGTGCCCTAGTACCCCCGTTTTGGCCAAAATTTCAAAATTTTTTTCGTTTTTAGATAAGAAATTGCAATAAAAAAGAAGTGTTTAGTCTTGATTAGGTTAGAACAAAGGGAATCCCAACTCTGCCAGAGTATTGATCTGGCTGCTTCCTTAACGATTAGACTAAGATTTTACGATATGTGCAAATGAAAATGCTAAGCGTAGAATAGTTGGTTTTCTTTAGAGCTTATACAAGTAATCTATGGCTTTTCCTCCCAGGAGCTCCTAATCTGACTTAATAAGTGCTTATTTTCAAACATTTGAACACACAAAATCATTTTTTTATACGATTTTGAAAAATACTAGTTCAAAGCTTTATTTAAACTTCGGAACAAGCATATGTCATAGTAATGCAAAATGAAAGTGAGACGTTGCTTGAAAGTTGCAAAAGTTAAGTAATAAATGTATGTGCTAAAAAAGCTAAGGTTCAAGATCGGCCCTTGGATCCTTATTTTCGGAAGGCGTTTAGGTCTTGGCTACCCTCTCACACCGGCCCTTGGACCTCTAATTCAGGAATGTGTGAGGTCTTGGTCTAACACCCTTGGATCCTCATTTCAGGAATGTTTAGAGTCTTGGAACTCTCCGTTGTAACGGCCCTTGGATCCTTTATTCCGGAAGGTGTAAGGTCTTGGTTCCCGTGAAACTCCGTTAGTTTATGTTGCACAAGTAAAAAAAAAAATGATGATGATGAAAAAAATGAAAAGAAAAAAAATATAATAAAATGGAATGATATTGCAAAATGCAATAAGTTTTGATGTGTTGAATAAATTTTTGAAACTTGCTTGTTGTAAATTTTAAATCTATCTTTCAACTAGTATTAGTCAAAATCTTATAAAAACGTCAATTATTGTGATCAAATTTTTGAAAATCAAGCACATTCACCTAACTTGAATAAATATGGGAGTGAAAAGTTAAGTCTCGGTTTACATAGATTATTAGTATAAGTAGTGTTAGCATTTTACAAAAACATTTGCACATTGAGTTTAAGCTTAGTTGGGAGTAAAAAAAAGAGGATGACGATTTCAATTCCCTGCATGACTTAATGACTCGTTCTGAAAACATGACCGGACACTTAAAGACACTGTTCTTTTAGTGGTTTAAGAAAACCTTCAAGCTAGTATGACAAAGTATACTTAACAACAAAACTTGTAAGTATTAAGCAACTAAATACTTTTCATATTTTTATCACCTTCATGGGTAATTTGATACATGGATCGTACTCAATTTTGAAAACCATTTGTTTTAAAAATTTGAGCGACCTGGCTCTGGTACCAATTGTGGAAACCGTAAAGGGGGGTGAATACGTTTCCATTTAAAAACTTAAAACTTTTGTATCAAACACCCGATCAAGTGTGACGTAATATGAAGAGTGTCAACAATGAGTATATAGCATCTAGAGATGACTATAGTAAACTACAACATATGCACAATCAAACCATGGAACATACATGATCAATCACTACATGAGCAACAAGCCACACAAACACATATGCAATGCAAATATAAATATAAAGCGATAACTAATGAAATGAAAGTAAAGAGATAAGTTAGAAGGCGCAAACCGGACACGGTGATTTATAGTGGTTCGGTCACGAAGCTCCACTTCGCCCTACTCCACTACCCGAGTACCCAACTCGAGAGTTACTTCACTAATCAACAAGCTCCCTTTAGGCGGAGAAAACCGTACACGTCGCTTAACTTGTTTTTCGACACTAAGCTAGATGTCGAGTGCTAATCTTAGCTAGCACCAATCTACCACGATCTACCCGATCTACACCATACACGTCGCTTATCCAATTTTCGTCACTAAGCTAGATGTCGAGTGCTAATCTTAGCTAGCACCAATCTACCACGATCTACCCGATCTACACCATACACGTCGCTTATCCTATTTCCGTCACTAAGCTAGATGTCGAGTGCTAATCTTAGCTAGCACCAATCTACCACGATCTACACCATACACGTCGCTTATCCTATTTCCGACACTAAGCTAGATGTCGAGTGCTAATCTTAGCTAGCACCAATCTACCACGATCTACCCGATCTACACCTTACACGTCGCTTATCCTATTTCCGACACTAAGCTAGATGTCGAGTGCTAATCTTAGCTAGCACCAATCTACCACGATCTACCCGATCTACCCTTGATCCACATGATCAATCACACAAGCCCAATGGCTTCAAGAGATCTTCACTATCTCTTAAGATCACAATGATCTTGACTCACTCTCTCACAAAAGAAAAGTAATCTTGATGTATTCTATGATACAATCAAGAGTGTAACAAATGTTACAAGACCTAACAACTCCAACACTTTGTATCTACTTGGATACTTTGTGTTCTTCTCTTGCTAATCAAGAGGGATGACAACACTTTGTATCTACTTGGATACTTTGTGTTCTTCTCTTGCTAATCAAGAGGAATGAAGAGGATCACTTGAGTGGATGATTGGATCACTCTTAAACAACCTAAGACTCTCCAAATGATCAAAGAAAGTTATCTAAGTGAGGAGGGATAAGACCAGAGAAAAAGGACTGGAAAAATCAAGTTGGAAGTGTGGAATGGTCCACTATTTATAGGCAAGGGAAAATCTGACCGTTACAGACCCACGGCTCCACTAAATACCCGACGGCTCCACTAAATTTAGTGGAGCCGTACCTATTTAATGGTGCCGTAGACGCTCCTTCGTTTGTCTTTAGTGGGGAAGGTTTATTTGGGGAAGTTAGGAGCTGTTTTGGGGGGAAATTTGACTGTTGGGATTTTCAAGCATATTTTTCAAAATAAAACTTTTCTTTTTAATTCAAAAATAATTTGTGAAATATATTTTTGAAAAAATGTTTTGTCACATTAAAAATGTGAAGTTTAGAAAAATAAAATCCTTTGATCATTTGTCAAGTAGTAGATTTGTTTGTCCATACCTTGAGTGATTTATGTCGGGATGGAAATCTACGTCTTCGTTGAAGCATACTTGAGACGTCGAGAGGTGTTGATGTAAGTATGCATTGATGATTTGTGTTTACAAGTAACTTGCACATTTTACATTATGTATTACAAGTTACATGTTTGTCATTATTAACACCGAAGAAATCGTTTAGTTTAAATATCGTAATATTTGCACTAACAATCTCCCCATTTTTGATGATGACAAATATGTAAACCGTAACACACAGTAAAATGTAAAAGTTACCTGTTTACACTTCCTTCTCCCCCTTTTGTCGAATCAAAATGGTAGTTGCCTCGAGCGCTCCCTTGGATTTACTCCCTACTCCCCGTTATTGCACTAATATCCTTTCTCCCCCGAAAGGAGAGCTTGCATCATCCTAGTGAAGCCTTCTATCAACACTTGTGAAGACGACTCCATGCTATGTATTCAAATACTCCCTTGCTCCTCCTAGCTCAATGCTCCCCTATGGTGACTTAATCCCCTTGTTTATTTACCTTAGTATCTAGCGGATCCATGGATCAAATTCTTACAAAGGCTTTTCCTACATCAAGGGTTAGCTTCGTGCAGCATAATATATAACAGTATAGGAGCAACATTATAGGGATAGAATACACATAGCAAGACATGCATGGGTTAAACTACGTTAACACGTAAGTGTCACAACCCGACCGAAAACCTAAGGTGTAATTGTTCACTCAATCACACTAATCAAGAACGAGATTCGTTCATTGACTGACGCACTAAATGACTTATTCCAAGTTGTCATTGGGAAGGAAAGTTCTAACAAACCTTTTGAACAACATAATCATCTACCTAAGATGATTGATGTTAAGGATAGTTTGTTGATAAGACATACTCTAAATGATTACTATTATGACAAGTCATGCCATAAAGTAGACTCGATAGAGGTTTTACCTAAATGATTCCATAAGGTGGGAGAGTGTTGGTTGTGGTGACAACAAGGACAACTTGGGTTATGTGGTTGTAGGGGATAAATAATGGGATGACCCATTAGTGGTTGTGGTGATGGTGATAGTGATAAGGATGATGTGTTAATGCCAAGTTCAAAAGGAGATGTAGGTGACAAGGTTAGTGTGAGAGCTAAAGGTTGTGGTGATGGTGATGGTGATAAGGATGATGTGTTGGTGCCAAGTCCAAAGAGGTTTGATGGTGATAGGGTTAGTGTGATAGCTAAAGGTTGTGGTGGATTTGGTGGAGGTAAGGGTGTAGGAATCCTAAAGGTGGAGGATGATGATGATGTGGTTGGAGATGTTGGTTTTGCCCTTTGAGGAAAGGTGGGAAATGATGGTTTAGGTTAATATATCGTTTGCACTGACAATGAGATGCATGATATATTTCAAAAGGGAAAAAGAAAAGGTGCATGTGATCCTAACAGGATTGTTGGTGGATATCTCTAACGGGGTTAAGGTAATGAAGTTCTAGGTTTCTAGGTTGGATGATCCTAGTTGTGTGTTAGGGATAATTTGGTGCATGAAGGGTTTCGTGTGTTTGTGAGAATTGAAGGTTGTTGAACTAACTATCACTTATCCAAAGTGAGGAGTAGTTGTAAGGTTTGAGTGTGATGAGTTGAAGGTTATAAGGTTTGAGTGTGATGATCTATGGGCTGAAGGTTCTTAGACTAACTGTCACTGTCAAGAGTGAAGTGTAGCTAAAAGGTTTGAGTGTGATGATGATGTTAATGTGAGGTTTGAAGGTGAGATGCAAGATAAGCTTGCAATGGTGAGGCCTTATATAGGCAAGAGTTGTGGGATTCGAACTAAAGTTGGTGTTAGAGTCCTATGGTGTAGTGAGGGAATCCTAGGGTGTATGTGAGTTTGCAAGATTTTGCAGGTTTGAGGTTAGGAATGCAGGGATCTAAAGGAAACAATGAAAATTCGTCAAACATAGGCACGGTACCACTAAATACCACACGGTACCATTAAATTTAACGGTACCGTGGCCTATTTAACGGTACCGTGACCTGGAAGTCACGAATTTTCCTATACAGCCTAGTTCTGGGCAGCTAAAGGGAAGTTTCCTAGGGAATAAGAATCACATTTGTGTGTTCTTAAGAGTGTTTAGTGAAAGACTATATGAGTATGTTTTCGCTCCCCCTTAATCTATGACCAACCGGACAAGATGTAAAAGATAAAGAGGAAAACAAATGTTGACTAAAGCGATGAGCTTAGTAACGTCATGACAAGTAGTGGATAGCATACGATAAACTTCACCTTTGAAGTCACGTAGCTCTTCTCAATCATTGTAAATATTCATAGAATATTTATATGATGAGACATGTGATTACTTGGAGATATCCTAAGGGTTAAGAAGATAAAATCTTCAGGGTTGTGAGGTAGGTGATAAGGTTATAGGGTTATCTATGTTGATGAAGGAGGGTTATCTCAACGTATCCTAATGTCTTCGTTTGAAGTGTGTGTGAGATGAGTGGGATGCAGAAGCATTGGTAGTGTTTAGTACCATGCGGAAGTGAAAGGGAAGAAGGCTTAGGAATCAGAAGATAGATACAATCAGTTCTGATAGGATACGGTTCTGGTTCAAGACTACATCGAGTGTGTTTCGATAGTGGTTTTGAAACAGTGAGAATAAACTGTCGCAGAAAATAACGGTCTGACGGTACCGTTAAAAATAACGATACTGTCCCCTATTAAAGAGTACCGTGACCTGCTGAGGTCAGTTTTGACCCAGAATTAGATTTCTGACAAAGAAATTTCACATATGTTGTGATTTTTCTGGACCTTAGATTAAAAGAATTTATACCGAATAAATTCCTTTATGAATGAATCCACCGGGATTCGATGAACGTTTGTCGAGAATGAGAAATGACATTTAATTGCATTTCGCAAATTAAATAAACTTTAAATACTTCGGATGAAATATTTAAGTTGTCATTGGAGTTTAAGAGGATTTTACGAATAAATCTTCGCTGATTAAGGGAGATTTTTCGACACGAGGAGAGAATTTATACCTAATAAATTCTTTGACTGGTACTGGACGAGAAGAAATGACTTTTATATTTCCGAGGAAATACATAGGTAGTCATTAGAGCGATGTGAAAGATGAATTAATATTTCCAGTGAAATATTTAAAAAGTCATCAGACGAGACACATGATATGACTTGACATTTCCAGTGAAATATCTAACAGTCATGGGACGAGATCGAGGGAATGACTTGATATTTCCAGTGAAATATCTAAAAGTCATGACATGAAATAGAATAGATGATCTCAATATTTCCAGTGAAATATTCAAGAGATCATGCAAGGAACGTGAGGGATGACTTAATATTTCCAGTGAAATATTTAGATAGTCATGAGAGGGATTTAAAGAATGACTCAATATTTCCAGTGAAATATTTAAAGAGTCATGAGACGAGACGCACGAGATGACTACAATATTTCCAGTGAAATATTCAAGTAATCATAAGAGGGGTACGAGAGATGACTTTAATATTTCCAGTGAAATATTTAAATAGTCATAAGTTTTATGGAAAATGTTCCATCATTCCTAGACCTAGACGGAGATGGTAAGGGGATTCTTGGTTGAGAGGTTTGGTTGATTTAAGGGTTTCTATGTGCTTCGTACGTGAGTGTTTCATGGGGTTTTGAAAGATGTAAAGCTAGGCCTATGGTGCTGATTTGCAGCAGGGTTTGGGATCTTAAGATGTGTATATTCACACGGGGATGAAAGGAACTACTAATTACTTATATAGTAACTCGTGAGTCCTTAGGATGAGCGTTTTAACATATGTTGTTAAAAGGCTTGAGTATGATATTTCGGATATGACATTTAACAATTGCGATCGCAAGTTAAACTTACTTGAATATTTCGGATAAAATATTTAAGTTGTCAACCCTACTCCGAGTTCTACTAGGTTTGTTCCTAACCTTCCCATGACAAAAAGGTGTATTACTTGGAAGAAGGCGAAGTGATGACTGGGAAATTAGGGTAACTTCGCGACTACTTTGACTTATGGGTTTTGACACTAGTGTATGGCTCTATGACTTCTAAGGGTTCATAGTGATGGGCATACCTAATTCCTAATGTGTCAAAAGAACATACTGTGGGTGCAAACTTTACAAGTAAATCAAGTAAAATGCACATAAGGAATAAATGCAAACATCATGCAAAACATGATAATCATTTAGCATTTAAGATCATGAAGACATTTAATCATGTCTTATGAGAACATGTTATCATTTTGAAACAAGTATGTGGGATGCAAGCAATCTAGGTTTGCTAAGGCAGATCCTAATTACTACTTGTTCAAGATGACATCCTAATGGGAGATATAGTTCAACGATGCAAACTATCTCTAGTCAAATGTAGGAATGAAAATTTTTCAAGTTAGAGAATGAGTATGAGACAATCACTAGTGGTGCTCAATTAAGGCTGAACACGACCATTTTTACGGGTTATACCACAAACCCAACTTCTCTCCTGGAAGCAATTCAACCGTTAGGTCAAATTGAATTTCTAGTGCGATAGGTTCTCCAGTAGTCATTCTCATATTAGAAAATTTAAAATTCCTATATTTGCCTATTGAAGTGTAGCAAAGATGATATTAGCTTATTTCGCTAATACATGACCTAATATGACTCAACTAACCATGCGTGCATGCGTATTGCTCTAATTTTATATCCACGATATGTCGTTGTGGTTTTAGCAGTATTCAAGTTTTAAATTTATATTTAGCCGACTTATCAATAACACACACTTTAACGAGCAGTGTACCCGGTCAGTATGAATATAATGGTAAGTAGAGTGTCGATCACTAAGAGTGGAATGTATTATCTAGTTATTCTAATCAGTATTTTAATATCTTAAGTTAGCTATACAACCTAATCTGACGCAAGGGGGTTCAGCCTGAGAGACTGGCACGGTTTGGTTATGATTAAATAATAAACTAAACTAATAAGCACGAATCAGCGAGTAGCACACACGTACACAGATAGATACTTGAGACAATAAGAAGACATGTCCTGATAGTTAAGTAGCTTGTCACTTGTTTTATTGCTAGTTTTATATGAAGTGTATAGTTCGATGCAACGCACCGAGATTAAGTCCTTTCTCGTTGGTTCTAATCTTATCGGCGAGTAAACCCTTAATGATTACTTATGACTATCCTATTTATCTTTCTTCCTACTTTTCTACAGACGATAGAATGCATAGGCGATCTAATAAATAGGCGAGGAAGGGGCATGGCGACCCAAGCAATGCTCAGCTAGACACAGAGGTTATCAATGCACTAATAAAAGTCACCAAAGACATCAACATATAAACTTTAATTAATGGGAAAGCAATTTTAAGGGGAGTCGAAGTGCATGGTTAAATCCATGATCACAAGCCCATCAATCCTGACCAATTAAAGTGTACTAATACAATAAAACAAAACTACTTAATGAATTAAATACATGCAGGACCTTCTTACAGCTCTTGTATCTTCGTTCAAGGTGTGTCTTGTGTTGCTACTTCGTCTGAATTCGGCTTAGGGCTTCTGTCCTTCGTATATCGTACGTACCAAAAGTCTCCGAAATTCGTCTGGCCTTGGGGTATTTATAGTTTCTGTCTGAGGTAAGATGCGGCGCATAGGATAAGTAGATGCGGCGCATTGACTTAACTTCGCGTGGGGTCCAAGATTAATATATTCAGGAATATTCGTACACCGCCAGAAGATGCGGCGTAACTCCATTCTTAGATGCGGCGCATGTCCTTTGCCGTCTTGGATAATATCTTGTGAAATCTTGATAGTGATGCGCCGTATGTAATAAGCAAGATGCGGCGTATCTGGAGCAGAATGTCTTGATCTTGTACATTTCAGTAGACTCTTAACTTCTTGCTTGTTTTGCTCCATAATTAGTCCAAAATCGCCAAGTTTCACATAATACTTGTTTTTACCTGAGAATTACAAAAGTAAACATTAACGTATCAATTCTCACAGATAATATAATAAAACAAGTCAAATAAATAGGATAAATGACGGTAATAAAATGTACTTATTTTAGTTCATCATAATATGACTCAACTAACCATACTTTGAAGGTCGATTAAGAGAATGACATGTCTTACACAACTCCTAACAAAGGCAAGCGAAATATTTTAATTTCGTGTTTGAGATTTAGAGGTTATTTGATGGAGATGGTGTATTTTATGATCTCTTGGACAACATCGTTGTTTGTTGAGTTGTTACATGTTATTTTAACATGATTTGGTTTCCTAGAATCAAGAGACACTCTAATGTGATACAATGTAGAATCTACTACATCGTGTGTGTTTCAAGAATGCTCCTTTGCATATCTTGAGTGAGAATCTAGTAAAGGTTACTTACCTCAATAGATCTTGTGAGCATTTTATTTAAAATGAGACATACTGTTTATTTCAACAAGTATGCTTTTCTAAGAGGAAACTTATCACTCTTATGAATGCTTTGTGAAACAAGTATTTTAGTGTATGACTAATTTTACTTGTTTATGCAATGACACATGATGTATTAGGTTATTATTCAACTCTAATATCCTATATTTGTTAACAGGATGCAATGTATTCTCTTGTAACATAACCATTCATGTCACAAATAAAATAAGATGCATGGGATATAAGTTATCCTTTGTCAATCTTTTGATAAGAGAAATACATGTGATATTCTCAAAGATTGATGACTTACATAATAGTTAATAACATATTATGTGTGACACTTTTACTAGACATGTGACATTGAGTGTTGAGTCGTTCATGAGCAAAGTTTACATATGTTCTTTGTTTGCTCTTGTTTGGTTTTTCGGAAATGACACATTTACTAATTGCGGCATTGCAATGTAAATTACTTGTATATTTCGGATGAAACATCCAAGTTGTCATTCCTACTTAGTTGTGTATTTTATGCATCTTTTAAACATATTAGTTTAATGTTTGGAACACAACTATTGGACAACAAGACTCAATATGGCATCTTCAACACAAGTGTGAGTTATGATCCGATGCATATTATTTTCGTCTTGAGAGGACGTCATTATTTTCATAACAATCGAGTGTGATTGAGTATGTAGATTCAAGATAATATGTTTCATCATGTTTTGATGTTATCTTGAAGCTAAACAAATAATGACTCCAATTTCATGTCCACACTCGAAAACTTGTCAATTAGATTCGATGATGATATCAATCATAATTTGAATAATGAATTGATATGTACTCGAAATCTTTCTTGTCCCTTACAATCACTCCCTTTTTAAAAAGAAAATAAAAATTTAAGGAGTGTGTTCCATTTATTTTAACACTAGTTGTATGTGTGAGTGATGAGGCGAAAAGTGTACCGCTTTTAAGGGGTCATTTAAGCCCGAAATCGTATTTATTTGATCAAATATTGCCCTAAATCGTTCCTTTTGTCATTTTAGGTACTTTTGAGGAGAAATCTGGAAAAGGAGGCATTTTGGACGTTTTTGGAGCATTAAAGTGAAGAATACGACAAAGTCTCAAAATCGGCTGATTTTTACCTTTGACGGCGTCAGAATCATCTCTTGACGGCGTCATGCCTTGGCAAGAAAAGTTGGATGTGAAATTTACTCATGACGGGCCAGTGAGTTAGCATGAGAATTCAGACGGCGTCACGCTTTAACTAAATCAAGGGCGTCACGGCTTAAATCATAAGGGGACGGCGTCACGTTCAAGTTTAGACGGCGTCAAGCCTTGATAGGCCAGAATGGATTTTTGAAGAGCTAAAGAGGGACGGCGTCAAGAAGGTCACCCGGGAACCCTAAAAGCGGCGAGGTGACGGCGTCACAATGCATAAGGTGACGCCGTCAGATCCAAAAATCTATATATAGTTTTCTAATTTTTTGTCATTAGGAGAGAGCTTAGTGTGTGGAATTTTGGGATAAAACCCTAAGACGATTTTAGCTACTTTTTCAGGGCTTTTAGCCTTGAGATCTTCCATGTTTCATTGAAAGATAAGTTATCAATTAATCATTCAATATGTCTATGTGTTGTTTGATTCTATCTTATGCTTGTCTTTTGTTTAACATGTTAGGCTAATTTTATCTTGTGTTTGCTTAGATCTAATGAAACCTAGCTATTGATTATTGGTTGTTAGTGTGTTGTTAGTTGTATTGGATGATTGTTTATCTATGTTAGGCTTAAGAAAACTGGCTAACTTCCTATTCGGTAACTTGCTTGAACGTCTTAAGAAACATGAACCAAACGCGTACTAAAGGTTTTTATGGTTGTATTTAATGCACAAGCGAATTCTAGTGATCCCATGTTAGGAGCTTCCTAGCCGGCTCGACATAGGAGTGAAGTAGGAGCTTGTAGAGTTTGGGGAAGTAAGTACGCCACCCCACGAATGGTATTAAGGAATACACCCGTCATCCACGCGACTAATACACACTAATTAACCGGTAAAAGATAGCTAGGGAGTAAGGAAATCTAAGTAAACACATTTCTCTACACATAAGTTTCTCACCACATTTTCATTTTTGTTATTTACTTTATTGCATTTGTAGTAATTTGGGTTAGTTGACTAGCAACTAATTCCGCCCACTCCTTCAAACCCGAGATTTTACTTGCTTTCATAAAAAATATAAAAACATAAAAAGAATCTTCCTCAACCCTTAGACCTAATTAGAGTAGCCTTTCACACCTAACGAACACTATTCCCTGTGGAGAACGATCAATCCCCCGTACTTACCACTACACTATACTACATCGGTCAGGTACACTGCCTGGTGGGGTTGTAAGCCTCTTGAGATCCCTCGAGAGGTAAAACCTGTTGTAAGGTTACAAAACCACGCATCAAGTTTTTGGCGCCGCTGCCGGGGAATAGTTATTGCTTAGGTTGAAATTTTATTTTTATTAGGTCTACTCACAAGATTCCTATCAAGTGAGATATTTTCTTTTTATTTTGTAGCTTTCTCGTAGTCTATCTTTTCTTTGTGATTTTGTTTGTAATTTGCTTCAAATGGACTTTTCACTTAGATTTCTAAGATTGCAAGATATGGTTGAGTGGCTAGAATACCAAGAAGTTCAAAATACCTCATTTAGAGACACTTATGAATCATATGAGCCTTCACCTAGGATAGATTCTTATGAACAACCTCCATGTTTAGGATCTTGTTTTAGCGAGGCTAATAGGAAAAGCGACCTAGTTTGCCAAGGAATTGTGGATAGAGCCGTATCAATAAATCATAAGTTGGATGAAGCACTAGGTTTGTTATTATCACTACCTAAGAAAACAATTGACGAGGATATAGGTGATCTTGACACGTGGAATAATGAGGTAAACACCATAAGCCCACAAAATACTCAACCATCATTTGAGGCACCCACACCGCCCGTGACTTACCCGGAAGAAGTAGAAGAGACTTTAGGAATCCCGATGGAGGTAGAACCCTTGGACCAAGCACAACTAGAGGATATAGGTTTGCACACTTTTAGTGATGACCTTACTCATAGTTCTAGGGAATTTCCTAGTGTTGATGAATTGGAACCTCAACCTTTACAGAACTTTTCATCCTTAGATTTACATCTAGGAGAAAAAAGAGGAACCGACCCACCCATCAACCAATATTATCCGGGTAGTTTTGGGATGAAGGAAGCCATTCACTCACCCCCTTCACCTCACGTGGCATATTCACACCCTAAGGGTGTGTATCGCTACTTTCACCCGCACTTAATCCTAAGTGTAGGGAAAACCTCCCCTATTTTTGTTAAATAAGGGTAGAGTCAGGCTCGTGACTCGAACAAAAACAAGCGCTTATTGGGAGGCAACCCAAGCTTTATTTGCTTTGTGTGTTTATTTGTTT
This sequence comes from Artemisia tridentata subsp. tridentata, assembly GCA_021014915.2. Classification (NCBI taxonomy): domain Eukaryota; kingdom Viridiplantae; phylum Streptophyta; class Magnoliopsida; order Asterales; family Asteraceae; genus Artemisia; species Artemisia tridentata. The sequence continues at coordinate 15,015,104 of CP139507.1, read as the reverse complement.
GTTTGTTTGTTTTTATTTGTTTCCGTATGTGTGTTTAATTTTTATTCTTATTGATTCATGTTCAAAACTAAAATTGTGAAAATGCTTTATTTTGTTTTTAACTTCGTCTTAACTACATATAAAGGTATTTTACAAAAGATAAGTGTAAGGGAAATCTAAATTGGTTTATTAGAAAACAAATGAACATGAATCGTAATAATATTAAATTAACATACATATTCGTATTTGTTTGAGTCAAATGCTTGTATCGAGTCATAATGATGTTTTGCAGGATTTCCAGGAAGTAAGGTAAAGGTTTTTCTAGAAATTTTCCGGAAACTTAAAATGAGAATTTTTGTCAGGTCATTTCTGACGGCGTCAGGGTTTATAACCTGACGGCGTCAGATTTAATTTTCAGAAATTTTTGAAAGTTTTGTTTTTTTTAAAAAAAGTTTTTATTAAATCTCCAACTTATAATCTCCAGGAATCTGCAAAATTATCATTCCACAAGCATTATATCCTTATATATAGATTTATCCCGCCGATGTTATGCAGGTTTTCGTGTTTGTTTTCTCAGGTTTAACAGGTTATTTTGGACAAGAAAATGTTTTGAATCAAGCTTATGGCGATGCATTAGTCATGGAGCTTCAACATTACTTTGGAAGAAGATCTAACCGTGTTACTTCATTATCCACCGAGCGAATCAGGGGAGTATTTGATTTCATTCTTTTACTTTATGCTTTTACATCTTGTTACTTGAACATTGGGGACAATGTTCATCTTAAGTGTAAGGGGGGGTAAAAGTACGATTTTAGAGAATGCCATTGCGCTTGATTTTTGTTTGTTTAATAGTAGATGTGTAATAAAACTGAGAGAAATACTTGTTAGGGCAATTTTAGTGCCAAATTTAAAATTTTTTACAACATATAGGAGTGAAACTTTGATCTTAATGAGCGTCTCACGGATAGGAGTTATATGACTAGCACAAAAACCGTACCACTAAAAAATTTTCCACCCCAAATATGTGAGGTTCGCCCCTAGAATTGGTAGGAAAAGCATTTATGCTATGATGTGTGTACCGGTAGCACTTAGATTCTAGAACTTGCGTTAGGACCATTCCAAGGCCACAAGTGAGACTACATTCGTGTAGTTAGATTTACTACATGATAAGAGGCATTAGGATTAACCCATTGTTTTACACCTGTGTTTTTGTTATAATTACTTTGGCTACATTGGTCAAGTAATTCTCCCACACCCTTTGCGTTGTACTCATTTTTAGTACACGATACCCCTAGTACACCCCTCAGAGCCTATCTTTTCGTTTCGACCTTTAAGCATTTTACTTAAAGGAAGAATTTGTTACACCCCAATTAAATGTACACCCAAATCGCCTTAGCCTACCTTGTATGCACTCATCTTTAGTGCATTATTGTTACAACATTTGTTTAAACCCAAGTTAATTATCTAGTTGATTACATGGTTGCTAAGTCGAGTCATATCCTTGTACATATTGTTTTGGGACGATTGGGACTCATGGGTAAAGTACTAGTGTAATGGAGTAATGGGGAAGAACATCATTTATTACCCCCATATGTGCTAAATGTTTTAAAAGTACTCCAAGTTTTTCAATTATCTTAATTCGAGTCATTAGATTAGTATTTGTAAAGTTATGTAAAAGTTCAAGTGTAAGGGGGATGCAATGCCCCTATGATGTATTATTTTGGATGGTAGGGCAAGAGTGTATGAAAAAAAAAAAAAAAAAAAAAAAAAAAAAAAAAAATCATGAAAAACACAAAAAAATGAGAAAATGAAAGATAGAAAAAAAAAACATACGGACTACCATCCCGTTTCATTTTATGTTTGTTTTATGTTTTTGTTATTTTGTTATTTCGTTTCTAGCTTAAGATCGAGTCTAGTCTTGGCTTAGCAACATTGTATAGTACATGTAATTGATCAAGATCTTTAACTAGCCACCAGTAAAATATCCCTTATCCAACAAAACCGTGTTTTCCTTTTCCCTACACCTAACGTTACAACCCATTTAAAAGCCCTCTTTGATAGTTTATCTTAGGTGCTTACGCCTAGTGGAGGAGGTTTTCGATCCTTTCCCAAGCCTATGGTAATCTATTTGCTATGACAGGTAGTGAGAGATATTTTCCGTTTTCATTTATGAGATTTATTTTGATGACACTTGAGAGATGTGAGTATCTAAACACTACTTGTGAGGTGCTAGTATGTAATCTCCGTGCTTATTATGATTGAAGTGGAACGATTATTTGTTGTAATTACTTTTATGTTTGCATTAAATGACCCCTAACTTGTATTTTGATTAGAATAAAAGCGCATTTGCTTGAGGACAAGCAAATCTCAAGTGTAAGGGTATTTGATGAGGCGAAAAGTGTACCGCTTTTAAGGGGTCATTTAAGCCCGAAATCGTATTTATTTGATCAAATATTGCCCTAAATCGTTCCTTTTGTCATTTTAGGTACTTTTGAGGAGAAATCTGGAAAAGGAGGCATTTTGGACGTTTTTGGAGCATTAAAGTGAAGAATACGACAAAGTCTCAAAATCGGCTGATTTTTACCTTTGACGGCGTCAGAATCATCTCTTGACGGCGTCATGCCTTGGCAAGAAAAGTTGGATGTGAAATTTACTCATGACGGGCCAGTGAGTTAGCATGAGAATTCAGACGGCGTCACACTTTAACTAAATCAAGGGCGTCACGGCTTAAATCATAAGGGGACGGCGTCACGTTCAAGTTTAGACGGCGTCAAGCCTTGATAGGCCAGAATGGATTTTTGAAGAGCTAAAGAGGGACGGCGTCAAGAAGGTCACCCGGGAACCCTAAAAGCGGCGAGGTGACGGCGTCACAATGCATAAGGTGACGCCGTCAGATCCAAAAATCTATATATAGTTTTCTAATTTTTTGTCATTAGGAGAGAGCTTAGTGTGTGGAATTTTGGGATAAAACCCTAAGACGATTTTAGCTACTTTTTCAGGGCTTTTAGCCTTGAGATCTTCCATGTTTCATTGAAAGATAAGTTATCAATTAATCATTCAATATGTCTATGTGTTGTTTGATTCTATCTTATGCTTGTCTTTTGTTTAACATGTTAGGCTAATTTTATCTTGTGTTTGCTTAGATCTAATGAAACCTAGCTATTGATTATTGGTTGTTAGTGTGTTGTTAGTTGTATTGGATGATTGTTTATCTATGTTAGGCTTAAGAAAACTGGCTAACTTCCTATTCGGTAACTTGCTTGAACGTCTTAAGAAACATGAACCAAACGCGTACTAAAGGTTTTTATGGTTGTATTTAATGCACAAGCGAATTCTAGTGATCCCATGTTAGGAGCTTCCTAGCCGGCTCGACATAGGAGTGAAGTAGGAGCTTGTAGAGTTTGGGGAAGTAAGTACGCCACCCCACGAATGGTATTAAGGAATACACCCGTCATCCACGCGACTAATACACACTAATTAACCGGTAAAAGATAGCTAGGGAGTAAGGAAATCTAAGTAAACACATTTCTCTACACATAAGTTTCTCACCACATTTTCATTTTTGTTATTTACTTTATTGCATTTGTAGTAATTTGGGTTAGTTGACTAGCAACTAATTCCGCCCACTCCTTCAAACCCGAGATTTTACTTGCTTTCATAAAAAATATAAAAACATAAAAAGAATCTTCCTCAACCCTTAGACCTAATTAGAGTAGCCTTTCACACCTAACGAACACTATTCCCTGTGGAGAACGATCAATCCCCCGTACTTACCACTACACTATACTACATCGGTCAGGTACACTGCCTGGTGGGGTTGTAAGCCTCTTGAGATCCCTCGAGAGGTAAAACCTGTTGTAAGGTTACAAAACCATGCATCAGTGAGGTCAATGACAAACTAAGTTACTACTTTGATATTGTCATTTATTTTTATTTGAGAAAAACTATTTATATTATTATGTATAACACTCTTAGTTTTTCGACACCTCATTAGTATAAAAATAATTATCTTAACCATTTTTATACCACATACGTAAAATACTAAATGTTTAAAACATTTTGTATGTGTGTTAAATCAATGCAAGTTTAATACATTTTCTTTTACTTAAATACTAATGTATTAAAATGACCTTTTTATCTTGTTTAGACAACCCATGGTCAAACAAGACAAAATAATGTGATGTTTTAAGGATCATGTTACGGATTTTATGAAAGTGTTAAGTGTTTTGGGGTGATATACTTTTTACATTTAAACCTTTGGAAAAATAATTGTGTAAGACAATATCTTTCGACACACATGATACACCAACTTAGTTTCTATTCCTAAGAAAGTTACTAAACCATTTTAAGAACTTGCAACAAATGCAAGACAAATGGTTGATGCCTATATGCAATGCAAACTAATTACTTAATATAGTGCAAGTGATTTAGCATGAGCCTTATAAATGCATAAACCGAAAAACTATAATAAGCAAATAGCAATTTAACACACAAAAATACTTATCGTCATTTTGTGTATTAGGTATAACAATGTATACTAAGCTTGATTTTATTTGACAATGAATTGGTTTCCTCCCCATTTCAAATATTTTTGCTGAGCACTTTGAAAACATGTCAAGGTTTAAAAGTTGAATCGCCCTTTTTCAGTTTGACCAAAAATTTACGCAAACTGCATGACCAGAAGACCTTTAGTTGAAAATCAAGGAATTTAACATACTTTCATTTAGAACTAATTCATAAAAATGTTTCTCAAATGAAAGTAGACTCAACATCGTTCAAAATGATGGGCGACACGACTCGTACAGACTCATGGTTGATTTTATATGGATTTTTGAAAATGAACCAAAAATGAAAAAGAGACAATCAGATGCACGGCACCGTTAAATGACCCACGGTACCATTAAATATAACGGTACCGTACAATGTTTAGTGGTACCGTGGTCTGTTTTCTGATTCAGAACTGCATGACTTAATGACTCGTTCTGAAAACATGACCGGACACTTAAAGACACTGTTCTTTTAGTGGTTTAAGAAAACCTTCAAGCTAGTATGACAAAGTATACTTAACAACAAAACTTGTAAGTATTAAGCAACTAAATACTTTTCATATTTTTATCACCTTCATGGGTAATTTGATACATGGATCGTACTCAATTTTGAAAACCATTTGTTTTAAAAATTTGAGCGACCTGGCTCTGGTACCAATTGTGGAAACCGTAGAGGGGGGTGAATACGTTTCCATTTAAAAACTTAAAACTTTTGTATCAAACACCCGATCAAGTGTGACGTAATATGAAGAGTGTCAACAATGAGTATATAGCATCTAGAGATGACTATAGTAAACTACAACATATGCACAATCAAACCATGGAACATACATGATCAATCACTACATGAGCAACAAGCCACACAAACACATATGCAATGCAAATATAAATATAAAGCGATAACTAATGAAATGAAAGTAAAGAGATAAGTTAGAAGGCGCAAACCGGACACGGTGATTTATAGTGGTTCGGTCACGAAGCTCCTCTTCGCCCTACTCCACTCCCCGAGTAACCAACTCGAGAGTTACTTCACTAATCAACAAACTCCCTTTAGGCGACACTAAGCTAGATGTCGCTTAACTTGTTTTTCGACACTAAGCTAGATGTCGAGTGCTAATCTTAGCTAGCACCAATCTACCACGATCTACACCATACACGTCGCTTATCCTATTTCCGACACTAAGCTAGATGTCGAGTGCTAATCTTAGCTAGCACCAATCTACCACGATCTACCCGATCTACACCATACACGTTGCTTATCCTATTTCCGACACTAAGCTAGATGTCGAGTGCTAATCTTAGCTAGCACCAATCTACCACGATCTACCCTTGATCCACATGATCAATCACACAAGCCCAATGGCTTCAAGAGATCTTCACTATCTCTTAAGATCACAATGATCTTGACTCACTCTCTCACAAAAGAAAAATAATCTTGATGTATTCTATGATACAATCAAGAGTGTAACAAATGTTACAAGACCTAACAACTCCAACACTTTGTATCTACTTGGATACTTTGTGTTCTTCTCTTGCTAATCAAGAGGGATGACAACACTTTGTATCTAGGATACTTTGTGTTCTTCTCTTGCTAATCAAGAGGAATGAAGAGGATCACTTGAGTGGATGATTGGATCACTCTTAAACAACCTAAGACTCTCCAAATGATCAAAGAAAGTTATCTAAGTGAAGAGGGATAAGACCAGAGAAAAAGGACTGGAAAAATCAAGTTGGAAGTGTGGAATGGTCCACTATTTATAGGCAAGGGAAAATCTGACCGTTACAGACCCACGGCTCCACTAAATACCCGACGGCTCCACTAAATTTAGTGGAGCCGTACCTATTTAATGGTGCCGTAGACGCTCCTTCGTTTGTCTTTAGTGGGGAAGGTTTATTTGGGGAAGTTAGGAGCTGTTTTGGGGGGAAATTTGACTGTTGGGATTTTCAAACATATTTTTCAAAATAAAACTTTTCTTTTTAATTCAAAAATAATTTGTGAAATATATTTTTGAAAAAATGTTTTGTCACATTAAAAATGTGAAGTTTAGAAAAATAAAATCCTTTGATCATTTGTCAAGTAGTAGATTTGTTTGTCCATACCTTGAGTGATTTATGTCGGGATGCAAATCTACGACTTCGTTGAAGCATACTTGAGACGTCGGGAGGTGTTGATGTAAGTATGCATTGATGATTTGTGTTTACAAGTAACTTGCACATTTTACATTATGTATTATAAGTTACATGTTTGTCATTATTAAAACCGAAGAAATCGTTTAGTTTAAATATCGTAATATTTGCACTAACATGTTCTAATTTAAATTTCTTGCATTGTATAAAAAAATTAAAACGGGGAATGCTTGATATTCTTTTGATCCTTTCATTACTTTATATGATCGGATTGCTAGGGACTAGCCATAGTTTAGTGTGGGGGATTGATGATTGTGTAAATACTCATCATTTTATACCCATAAAAGACATAAAAATGACCAAAAACACCCAGATTATACTGTAGATATCATTGGTTTGTGTTTTTATGTGTTTCAGGTACAAAGGATTGAAAACGGAATGAAAACGAGCATTTTTTGATCGACTTGGCAACAATTGTGCATTTAATCAAGTGAAGACAAAAGTCAAAGTCAAAAGTCAAAGTCAACCTCCAAAAATACCAAAATGACACAAATGGTCCTTGGAAATAATTTTTATTTTTGGCAGCCTTGGTCCTTGGATTTTCAAATTATTACTCAAATGGTCCTTGAAGTTTACACTTTTAAACTTTAAATCCTTTAAACTTAAACCATTTAAACCCAAAAAAAATAATAAACCCAATACAATCTTATCCTATCACCAGCCCACTCAAGCCCAACATTAAACCCGGATCCAACCCACACGTTTTTATCCAATACCAGGTTTGACCTGGTCAAACCCATCACCCTCAAAACTAATACCCGCCAAACCATACCACCATTCCCACCCTTATCCCTGACAATCCACCATCCTCACCCTGCTTCTTCAGCACTTCACCTACCCAGTCCAAAAGCATTTAATGCTTCTTTCCCATCACAAGTAATCCAGTACCAAGTGGGGTTTTCCACTAATATCTTTTTGGCGCCAAAACTGAAGTTAAAGGCTGGGATTGATTCTAGCCATTCCAATGGCTGAGGATTACTCAGAGATGAAGACAAGAATGTTCCCAGATATTTTTAGTATAAATAGGGTCGTTTGTAAGCTTATAAAGTAAGTAGTTAATTTTCAGTAGTCGGCTTTTGTAAGTTAAGTTATTATAATTTGTAATTTTAAGTTCTCAGTTGTTAATTCAAATCATATTCAGTCAAATTGTTCTAATTTCAAGTAACCTTGTACTCAGTTTCATTAATAATAGAATTTCAAGTTTTTATTCAGTCGAATTAAGCATTAAGTCTTGTTAAGTATCTATCACAAAGCCACAGTACCCTTGCTATAAGCTTATATAAGCTAATCATAGCTTTTTGTAAGCTTATATTAGTTACTAGCTGTTCTTAATTTGAAAACACCAATTCAGTCAATGAAAGTCAAAGAAGCTCAAAATAAGCAGTAAGGTGGCATAAGCTGTTCTGGAAAGCTGAATTGGGTTTCTAGCTTGTTTTTGACAAGCTAGGTGTGTTTCTGATCAAATTCCACTGTTTCATAGCCAAGTCAGTTGTAAGCATTTTTCAATTTTTTTTGCATTGTTTTCTATTTTACTGTTCCTTAGCTTAATTTTAGCTTATTTAGTAATTATCTGCTTATTGATAGTTTAGGAGTGCCTTATATCTGTTTTATCAGTTTAAGATAGCCTTTGTTTTATTTTTCTTAAAAATCTTCCTAAAAGCCAAAAATAGCTTAAACATAGGTAGTGCTTATTTAGTGCTTATATCCAGTTGATAATTACTAATTAGTGTTTAAATAAGTTAGTGAAACCTTTTTCACCCAGAAACCCAACTTAATTTGGCTGTTGCCATTGAAAATCTCAAAATCTGCCTATTAAAGGGCTGTTTGGAATAAGCCTTAAAATGGGTCAAAATAGCATCTACTGTTCATGTGCTTCTTTGTGAACTTTAATCTAGTCTAAAATGAGTAAAATAAGTCATTTGTAAGAGTTCTTAAGCTAAATTGAAGGATTTCATAAGTTTGAGTTGATAGGGTGATTTTTAGAGCATTGACTGTGCATATAAGCTTCTTATAAGCCAAAGCTTATTTGGTCTTTATTTTTAGTAAACTTAGGTCCAATATAGTGGTTAAAGCACATGTTCCAAGTTTGGTAGAAATTCATTAAGTTTTGAGTGATTTGAATCCAAAATACCCCACGCCTGATCACACAAAAAGAGCAGACTGCCTCAATAAGCCCATTTTCTTTGATTTTTAATTTGCTCACTCTAAGTTAGAATAAGCTAAAAACTTTCACAGTTAATATTGGGTTGCTAATGATTTTTTATAAACAGCTTATTAGTTCTTTTCAGTGGCTTAAAGTAGGGTCAGTAGGCTGTTTGGATTGGTGCTAAGTTAGTTTTTTTTTTCTCATATTCTGATCTGATCATTGCGTCTCCTTATTCTGTGCTTATTGTTGAGTTTTAAAAATTGTTGTAGTTTATAAAAAGTGCTTATTTCCTTGTGCTTATTAAGAGAAAAAAAAATAAAAAAATAAAAAAATTCAATCAAATCTCTCATAAGCGGCCACCTTAATCTGCTTTTTCTGTGCTTATTTCAAGTTTTCATAAATAGTTGTTTTTGTAAAAGTTTCTTATTTTCTTGTGCTTATTAAGCTTTTAAATATATATATATATATATATATATATATATATAATATGTTGTATTCTATGCAGTACCCATATTAGATACAGTACTTTACAGTACTATTAAAATGAATCTAGGCCATTAGATGAGTTTGATCAAAGGTTAGGATTAAAAGTGCCAGAATTGCAATTAAACAAAAGATGAGGGTTTTTTTTTCAATTAAACAAAAAGCTAAAAGGGCATTATTGGTACTACACTTTAAATCTTTACCCTCAAAAACTGTAGTGAAACAATTTATTCATTTATCTTCTACATGTTTCTCTGCAAACCTAAAAACCACCACAAAAAAACCGCCGCCTCTTTATGTAAGATCTATTGTACGGACTGAAAAAAAATTAAACATCACATATCTCTTTGGATCGAGCAAGCATCAACGTTTTTAAAAAAAATGAATGAATCGAATTCATCAAGATCTCAAGAAGAAGTGAATCGGATCCAATCGCACCCGTTGGTTATTGGTCAGTATATGGAAATGATTTATTAGAATAATGGTATTTTGTTCGAATGATTGTATTAAGGGTTTGGATTTTTTTAATGATATTTTCTTGTATAAATGGATTCATAATATTTCTGAAGTGGTGTTTTACATCAGATGTAATAAATATTTTAAAGGGTTTTACATTAGAACTAATAAGGATTTAATCAATTACCATAAAGTTTGGACTTGGAGTAGTCATTGTCCATTGTTTAGGTTTTAAATGAATAATTTTAAAAGATATCGTAGATTGTAAATGATTGTTGTTAGTGCAAACTATAATTCATTTGTGATTACTTAATGGTTTTTAATGGATCGGTGGATGAACCCTCCATTTTTATACGTCTAAATTGATTTTTATGGTTTTTTTGATTTTTATTTTTAATTTAATGGTTTTTAATTGATCGGTGGATGAACCCTCCATTTTTATATGTCTAAATTGATCTTTATGTTTTTTTAACATGAATGTAGTATTCAATTTTTTTTACAGTGATTAGTATAACCAAACTACATAAAGTATACAAATTCATTTATTATCTAGATTGGGTTTTGATTTACGATCTTTTTCATTTTAAATCTTTATACTACGATGAAGTAGATGTGTTTTGTTTTAGTGTTTTGGTTAAAAGGTGCATATGTGTTTTGTGGCCGGTATAAAATCAATAAAAGTGGTATGCATGTATGTTTTAATTTGTGCGTATGTGTTTAGATTGTGCATATGTGTTTTCAAGTGTTCATAATAAAAATAATAATAATTGTTTGTAATTTCAGGTATTGATAAAGATGGGACCAATACACATGTGTTTTCAGCAAGTACGTCATTTATGAAAAAAAGTTGATTATGATAAAGATCTAAAGACACAAGTTCATCATGCATCTATGTTTTAATGAATTTGATGAGAAAGTGAAGCGTGTACATATGTTCTTGGAAGAGTGCACACATGTTTTTGAACGTGCACATCTATATTCAACAAGTTACATTTGTATTTGAATTGTGTTTCATTCGATATCAATTTTTGAGTATGCTTTTCGTGTTTTTTGTGTGTTATAAGTTTATAGATTACATGTATTTGTTTATGTTTTTAGTTATAAATGCCGAAGATTAAAGAAGATGCACTAGAAGCATATGTACAATGATCATTTTAAGCAAAACAAGTTTGATGTCTAAACAATTGACGCAAGAAGCATATGTAAATTTACAATATTTAAAAAAAAAAACACATATGCACCTCATTTTTCTAAAAACATGTATGTTAAAAAAATCCGAAAATTAAGGAAATTAAAAAAACGTTTTTCAATAAAAAAAATTCAAAAAAAAAGTGAAAATGTTTTTGACTATTATGCCCTTTTCAATTAAATAAAAATGTTTATTAATACTAAATTCCTATTGGGCTAAATGAGTACTGTAAAGTACTGCATCTAATATGGGTACTGCATAGAACGCGCCCCTATATATATATATATATATATATATATATATATATATATATATATATATATATATATATATATATATATATATATATATATATATAATAATAATAAAATAATAATAAATAAATAGTTTTTAAATCATATTAAATTATAATAAAAAATATATAAAAAAAATATATAATTCTTTTTTCTAAAATTTTCTTTTATTAATTAGAACTTAGGAAAAAGAATTTGGCACTTGTAGGACTAGATTTCTAAATATTTTAGTTGTAGGCCCATTTTTATAATTCCTGACTCGCGTTTTTAGTTTAAATTGTTTAAATCTTAATTTTCCTTTGAGAATTTGTTTCTCATTTATTAATTAGAATTAAAAAATACAAAATTCCAAATTCCAATCATCAAGCACTTTAATTCCAAACCTTACACGATATCCTCGATTCCAACCTCGCTGGGACACGACCCGGGTGATCACTTGCTCGGTATCACACATATCACAAGCGTGAGTTTTTGCAAGTTAACCTTTTTCCTAAAGGGTTGGTTTGTCTATTCTCACGTTTACTTGGTATTTTTGATATATATACGTACTTTCAAACGGATCAAGGTACATCAGAATCATTAAAGATATGTATGAGGGGGCTAAGACCCGGGTACGGTCCACAGTGGGGATCTCAGAGTTTTTCTCTGTGGAAGTGGGACTCTACCAAGGATTTTCCATTAGCTCGTACCTCTTCACACTGATTCTTGATGAGTTATCTCGAGGGATTCAAGAGAGCTTACCGTGGAGCATGATTTTCGCTGACGACATTATGTTGGTGGCAGAATCGGCGGAAAGGTTAAACAATAGACTTGAGCACTGGAGGGAGGCCCTAGAGGACAATGGCCTTCGAGTGAGCAAAGAGAAGTCTGAATACATGAGATGTGATTTTGGGAGGATTGAGTCAGGCCACCACGAAGATATGGATATTCGTAAAGGTGACTGGATCCTCCCACCCAAGGAGTCCTTTAGATATCTGGGATCGATGATTCACAAATCAGGGAGGATCGATGAGGACGTAACCCACTGGATTAGAGCTGGGTGGGCGAGATGGAGGGCGGCGTCGGGAGTCCTCTGTGACAGGAACGTCCCATTAAAGCTAAAGGGCAAATTTTATAAGGTGGCGATTAGACCGGCTATGTTGTACGGGTCTGAGTGCTGGCCTATCTCCAAAGCCCATGCTAACAGGGTAGAGGTGGCGGAACTGAGAATGCTAAGGTGGACTTGCGGTAAGTCCTTGATGGACATGATCCCGAACGGAGTTTTCAGAGCTAAGCTTGAGGTCGAGTCTATTATTTCGAAGATGAGAGAAGGAAGGCTCGGGTGGTTCGGTCATGTAAAGAGGAGGCCACAATCAGCACCCGTAAGAAGAGTCGAAGCGCTAGTGGTGGACGGGGTGAGAAGGAGGGGTAGACCCAAATTCAGATGGGAGGATAGACTTAAGCTCGACATGAAGGAGCTGCTCTTGTCCGAGGACATGACCTCAGATAGGAAGGCGTGGAGAGATAGAATTAGGATTTGCGGGTAGCTCAGGCTAGGTGTGTTGGGTTGCTTTGCCTTAGCTTTAGGCCCCGTGCGTTTGCCCTGCTTTGCTTTGTTTGGTTGCTTTGCCTTAGCTTTAGGCCCCGTGTGTTGCTCTCCTTTGCTTTGTCTTACCTCCTTAGGTTTGCCTGCTTTTCTTGGTACTGTGCTCTTTGCTTATTGTGATTTTGTTTCTACTCTGTTTTGGTGTTTGCGTTTTTTGTGTTTGCTTGTTTTGCCTGCTCTTTTGTATGCTTGTTGACTGCTATGCTATCTCGGTTGCTCTCCTGCCTTTGCTCTCTCACGTGCACACAAGCACTTGCCGGAGGTCTATTTGGAAGCAGCCTCTCTACCCCCCGAGCTTTCCTTGGGGTAGGGGTAGGGTCTGTCTACATTCTACCTCCCCCATACCCTGCCCCGGCGGGATTGGGTTTGTTGTTTTTGTTGTGTTGTTGTTATGTTGCTTATTAATAAATGTGCGAAACTTGCTTTTTCTTAAATTTAAATCGGAAGTTGAACTAGTATTTGTCAAAATTGTCTAAAGGTTGGAGGGTAATTTGGAAAATTTTGACTTCAAAGATCCCGTGAGCTCCGATACTATTCTTGAAGGTGTAAAAACCTAGCCTCCTTAGTTTACTAAGGACAAGCTGAGAAAAAGTCGCCACATGGGGTGATCTCACCTTTGAATCTCTAATCTCTAAATTATCGTCGGTTGCTATCTATTTAAGTTTAATATTACCTTAGCGGTAGCCTCGTAAATCTTTGGAATCGAATTCCCGCTAATTCCGGTACTATTCTCCGTGAGGTGTCAAAAGCCCGGTCACCTAAAACCAATTGGTTTGGGATGTGCCGAGAAGAAAGCCGCTACATGGAAAAGGCCCTTTCGATCCTTAGATTTCGTGGTTCCGGTGAATTAATATTAACTTAAATAAATAACAACCCTAATAAATATCGATTTTTACGATCAAAATTTTGAAAACGAGCACACTCACCTAAGTACTTAAATAATTGTGGGAGTGAAAAGTTAAGTCTCGGCTTACATAGATTACTAATATAAGTAGTGTTAGCATTTTACAAAAACGTTTGCACAAGGGTTTTAAACTTAGTTGGAGAGTATAAAAAAGAGGATGACGATTACAATTCTCCGGAATCACCCATTTTGTGTGATTCCCGTTCCATGATGCCATTTTTGAAAATCAAGCATGTTATTTACGTTTGTCCTCGTTTAAATTACTTGCATTGTATAATAAGTCAAAACGGGGTATTCTTGGTAATCTTGATATTCTTTTGATCCTTTCATTACTTTATATGATCGGATTGCTAGGGACTAGCAATTGATAGTGTGGGGGAGTGGCCTTTTACTCATCATTTTTACCCGAAAAACCCACAAAAATGACCAAAAATACCCAAATAGACCAAATATTGTTGCAAATATCCTTGGATTGTGTTTTTATGTGTTTTAGGTACAAAAGGATTGAAAACAAGGCAAAAGTGGACAAAAATGAGCTTGGATGGGAAAAAGGGCAAAAAGAGACATTGCCGGATCGACTCGACACCATTTGAGCATTTAATGAAGAAAAGAAAAGTCAAAGTCAATCCCGGGAAAGGACATGGGGGTGAGCATGGAAAAACAAATCCAAAGCCAAAATTACCTTTTTACCCTTTGTCCAAAAACCTAATTTCAATTTTGAACCCGAAAACACAAAACCAAAAATCTTTTTAAACTTTCAAAATCATAATTCTATCTAAAACCTATTTTTCATCCTAAAACATTTTATAAAAACCTTTTTCTTAAAACTATTTTTACAAAACACTTTTACTAAATCCTAAAATCCTAAACCTTTTTACAAAACTAAAACTGTTTTTACAAAAACCCAATCCAGTATCCAAAAACCCGACCCACACCACTTTCAATAAACCCCGAAAGTAAAAAAAAAGAAAAAAAAAAGAAAAAGAAGTCAAACCCTCAATTCCCCTTACCTTTTTACCCGCCCCCCCCCCCCTCCTTTACATGACTCCAGCCACGCTGGCAATCCAAGAGATACTATAATTCTCCAAAAATCATCCTACGGCCAAGATTACTTGAAGTGGTCTCCAAGCAAGATCAATGGCTCATATGAATCTGAGAAAGCACAAAGATGAGACAGAGCTGAGTCCTCTCACACAGAAAGCACAAGGAGAGAAAAGGAAACCCTAATTCTACTTCTATAAATAGGACTCTTATTGTAGCCTTAAAAGGCAGTTAGTTTCTTACCTAGTTTTTAATTAGTTTTTATTTATCAAGTTTTAATTTAGTATTCCTGTCTTCTTAAGTTTATGTATTTTCAGTATTGTAATTTTTTTTATTAATGAAAAGTTAAGTTATTTTGAAAATTCTGTCTTATTAAATTTATGATCCATTGTTGTTAGAAATATGTTATAAGCTCTTATTTACACTTTTAAAACTGTTTACTTGAGCCATATAAGCTTTTTCCATAGTTTGTGTGGTTTAAGTCCTTTTTACCAAAATAAATTCACCTAAAAAGCTCTTGTGGATGATAAGCCAATAAGCGAAGGGCTTATTGCTATTACTAGCTTGTCTTTTGACAAGCTAGAGCTAGTAGATTAGCTCCGCGAGCATATTTTACCCTGTTTGTGCAAGGGCTTTGTAAGTTTTCCATTTAAATTGCTCATTTAGTGTAAAACTGCTTATTCTGCTTATTTTAGTGCTTATTTGGTTGATTACTGCTTATTTGTTCTAGTTGTTTCTATTTTATGTTTATTTACTAGCTTTTACTTACTTGTGCTTGTTTTTACTCAAAATCATAAAAATACCAAAAATATTAGTTAAGTAGTTATAGCTTATTCTAGTGCTTAATTTCTGTTTAAGTTTGTTCATTAGTGCTTAATATACTTAGTTAAACCTTTGTATTTCAAATCTCAGCTTAAAATTGGTCTTAACTTTTGAAATCCAAAAACAGTTTCAACTTAAGGGGGTGTTTGGAATAAGCCCCAAAATGGGTCAAAATTGGGTTCTACTGCTCATTTGCTATTTGCCCAACTTTGATTAGCTATTTTTAAGTCATATAAGCTAATCTCATGTTGATCTTAGCTGTTTTCATTAGGTTTGCAAGTTTAAGTTGATTTTCCAAGTTTTTAAGGTTTAACTTGCTAGATTTGGCTTATTGATGAGATAAGCAGTAATAGACCTTGTTTTTGCTACTTGTGTATTCATATAAGGGTGCGTTTGGTTCGCAGTATGTTTTGAAAGGAATTGTAATCTGTCAAAGGAATTGTAATTTGAATGAATTGTAATTCAAAGAGTTGTAATGGGTTGTAATTGTAATATGTATGAATTGTAATTGATGTTTTCTGTCACTGTGTTTGGTTGGATCTCAACGTAATTGTAATTCGAAAAATTTATAAAATTTCAAAAAATTTATAAAAATTCGAAAAAATTTATAAAAATTCGAAAAATTTATATAAATTCGAAAAAATTTATAAAAATTCATAAAATTTATAAAAATTCAAAAAATTTATAAAAATTCAAAAAATTTATAAAAATTCGAAAAAATTTAAAAAAATTCCAAAAATTTATAAAAATTTAAAAATTTAAAAATTTTATAAAAAATTTATAAAATTCGAAAAATTTATAAAATTTTATAAAAATTTAAAAATTTGAATTTTTATAAAATTTTTTGTAAAATTTTTAAATTTTTAAATTTTTTGAATTTTTAAATTTTTAAATTTTTATAATTTTTTTATAAAATTTTTTATAAAATTTTTCGAATTTTATAAATTTTTTATAAAATTTTTAAATTTTATAAATTTTTTATAAATTTTTTAATTTTTTAAATTTTTTGAATTTTTAAATTTTTAAATTTTTATAAATTTTTTGAATTTTTATAAATTTTTTTGAATTTTTATAAATTTTTTCGAATTTTTATAAATTTTTTGAATTTTTATAAATTTTTCGAATTTATATAAGTTTTTTCGAATTTTTATAAATTTTTTGAATTTTTATAAATTTTTTCGAATTATTATTATTATTATTATTATTATTATTATTATAAAATTTTGAATTACAACGTAATTCAAAACTTTCCATCCAACATCCTATGTAATCTGAATTCCCTCCTTTGATGTAATTGTAATGACTGAATTACAATTACAACGCAAACCAAACAGCCTACGTAATGTAATCTGAATTACAATTCCCTCCATTCTGTGAACCAAACAGCCTACGTAATGTAATCTGAATTACAATTACATCCAATTACGCCAGATTACGGCGAACCAAACGCCCCCTAAGTGTTTTAAGTGGATTTCTAAGAGTTGGTTTCATTTCATTTGGTTTAGAGGTAGGTTAGGTCCATTTCAGTCAACAGCTTGCATCAGAATCCATATTTAAAAGCAGTCTGCATAGGTTTTCTTAGATAATTTTAAGTGCTTATTTGTTGTTCTTAATTCCTGAATTTCATTATAGAAGTTGTTTGAGCTTTAATAAGCTGTGAAAAGTTCTGGAAAGAATAAAATAGTAACAAGCAAATATCAAACAACTTCTATAATGAAATTCAGGAATTAAGAACAACAAATAAGCACTTAAAATTATCTAAGAAAACCTATGCAGACTGCTTTTAAATATGGATTCTGATGCAAGCTGTTGACTGAAATGGACCTAACCTACCTCAATACCAAATGAAATGAAACCAACTCTCAGAAATCCACTTAAAACACTTAAATGAATACACAAGTAGCAAAAACAAGGTCTATTACTGCTTATCTCATCAATAAGCCAAATCTAGCAAGTTAAACCTTAAAAACTAGGAAAATCAACTTAAACTTGCAAACCTAATGAAAACAGCTAAGATCAACATGAGATTAGCTTATATGACTTAAAAACAGCTAATCAAAGTTGGGCAAACAGAAAATGAACAGAAGAACCCAATTTTGACCCATTTTGGGGCTTATTCCAAACACCCCCTTAAGTTGAAACTGTTTTTGGATTTCAAAGGTTAAGACCAATTTTAAGCTGAGATTTGAAATACAAAGGTTTAACTAAGTATATTAAGCACTAATGAACAAACTTAAACAGAAATTAAGCACTAGAATAAGCTATAACTACTTAACTAATATTTTTGGTATTTTTATGATTTTGAGTAAAAACAAGCACAAGTAAGTAAAAGCTAGTAAATAAACATCAAATAGCAACAACTAGAACAAATAAGCAGTAACCAACCAAATAAGCAGAATAAGCAGTTTTACACTAAATGAGCAATTTAAATGGAAAACTTACAAAGCCCTTGGACAAACAGGGCAAAATATGCTTGCGGAGCTACTCTACTAGCTCTAGCTTGTCAAAAGACAAGCTAGTAACAACAATAAGCCCTTCCCTTATTGGCTTATCATCCACAAGAGCTTTTTAGGTGAATTTATTTTGGTAAAAAGGACTTAAACCACACAAACTATGGAAAAAGCTTATATGGCTTAAGTAAACAGTTTTAAAAAGAGTAAATAAGAGTTTATAACATATTTCTAACAACAATGGATCATAAATTTAATAAGACAGAATTTTCAAAATAACTTAACTTTTCATTAATAAAAAAAATTACAATACTGAAAATACATAAACTTAAGAAGACAGGAATACTAAATTAAAACTTGATAAATAAAAACTAATTAAAAACTAGGTAAGAAACTAACTGCCTTTTAAGGCTACAATAAGAGTCCTATTTATAGAAGTAGAATTAGGGTTACCTTTTCTCTCCTTGTGCTTTCTGTGTGAGAGGACTCGGCTCTGTCTCATCTTTGTGCTTTCTCAGATTCATATGAGCCATTGATCTTGCTTGGAGACCACTTCAAGTAATCTTGGCCGTGGGATGATTTTTGGAGCCTTATAGTATCTCTTGGATTGCCAGCGTGGCTGGAGTCATGTGAAGGAGGGGGGGACCATGGGGACCATGGAGGAGCTGGATTTGACAAATGTGATACGATGGATATTAATCTTTGTGGTCGAATTAGAAGATAGTTTATACTTGGTGTCTTTATGAGTCAAATGTAAGCTAGTGTTTAGTGGTATTTTCCTTTGATATGAGTAATTGTACCTTGTTATTATTAGAAGAGATATAGAAACGTTAAACCCACATACGGGCCTGAAAATGTTAACGGGTCTTTACAGTGTGTATATTTTATTCGTGTATAAATATATGACAATTTGATATAGTTATTTACCCGCTTACTAATATTTATTTGAACTTCCTACTTACATTTCAAGTAAGATTGAAGATGATATCATTGAGGACGAATGGAGGTGATAATTTGTGACCAAAATTAAAAAAATTGGCTAATTTTGGCTATTTTGTAAAAGATTTTGGCACATTTAGCCCCATCATTTTTTTGAAATGGGCATATTTATCTTATTAAAAACTTATTTTCTCTCAATTAGAGAGCATTATAATCGTTTTTAAAGAAAAACTTATATATATAATATAATATATTTAATTTTTTAAATATAAATGAGGTATTACGTTTAAGGAATTTATTTCGTCATTTTTTGTTTTCTATAAAGCAATATGTATAACATGTGCCCGTTTAGCCTGTGCCCATTTAGCCCGTGCCTGTTTAAGCCCGTGACCATTCTAGCCCGTGCCCGCCCGGCCCGCCCGTTTTGCCACTCTAAGGACCAAGCAATTAGAGATCTAAGCCGAGCGAAGTCAACAATTAAAATCTACATACAATTAACGAATATGATGATTTGGAAGAGTACTGAAAATAAATATGAGATATTAGTTGACGATGAAGGAAGTGGAAATCCAAGCTTGAGTAAAGTAAACAGTCAAAGCTACATAACTAATATCACGAATTGAAAGAGTATCGAACATGATTTAACATTTGAAGATGACCTATTGAAATTTGAATTTTTCTTTATCAAGTGGTTTTCCAATCTTAATCCATCTATCCTCAAATTCTTCACCGACTATCTACATATCTGCAAATTTGGACCATCACTTACAGCTACAAATAAATTAGAAACTACAAATCAAATATACCAACTAACACAAACACACAAAAAAAATAATAATAAATAAATAAATAAATAAATAAATAAACTACCATAGTCCATGACCAACCACAAACAAAACACTACACTACTTGGCTACTTGCAAACCATCACCTAAGGGTTCCCGGTCAATTTCTTGAAAATGTTACTGCTCAATTAATAGTATCACTTGTGATTTTCTGCAAATGTTAAATCATGTTCTCCGTATTTGATAGCAAAGAACATTAAGCATTAGCCAAAAGGTGAGTTGGTTCACTGGTTTAATGTACCGCTAACCCCTGCACATTTAGAGTTTAATTCTCATTCTAGTTACGAATCATATTATATGAATACCGCTGCAATGTGTGAGGTTTATACATGTCTCCTATGCTTGCAAACACATCAATGACTTACAAAAAGAACACCATACAATTTAAATTTGGTAAAAAACTACCAACAAACTAAAATCTTAAATGCACTCGCCAAATGACCTCAGTAGAATTAAATGAGATATGACCCAGCATAACTACACATCTTCACTCGTTTTAGACACGTCTTGAATTCTTCGACCATGGAACACAAGATGTCACTCGTAAAATTAAACTTCTTCATCTCGACAAGCTCTACAACTTTACTTTTTGCACCCAAAACTTAATCCTATGTTTAGTTCACTTTTAAGCTTTTCTGTTTTATATCACACTATAGTTTTGGGCCGTTGCATTCTATTCGCTCATTTTTCCATTGAACGAATAAAGTAAAAACCTGTGAAAGGAGATTTGTTGCACTCATGAACGGTGACAAAACAACATCGTTACTTCTCAAATGTAAATAGGATTAATAATTGGGCTAATCATTTAAAAAATCATCATACCTGCCACTGTATTTTTTTATGTGTAACATATTAAATTTTTTGCTTATATGTGTACTAAACTACCATTTTTGTCTTTATGTGTGTAGTGAAATCTTGTGATGACCATTTTACCCTTTCAAATTACATAAATGATCCTTGTGAGTTTGCGAAAATTGCATCCACCGTCCCTAAGGTAAATTACATAAATGGTCCCTTTTATACGTTTTCGTCCCTTTTATAAACCGTAGAGCTGCCAATACGTGAATAGCAAAATGACATGTCTAGATAGTTGTCGAGAGTATTCTCTTATACCTGTGCGCTCTTCTTTGAAGAATCTAAGCTCCAAAGAAAGATGCTTTGCTCATCGATACTGATCAATTTATCATGTGCCACCAAAGCACATTGCCATATTTTTCTTTGGTCAATTAAATGTTTCATGGAAAATATATTAAAGCACATAAAAGAAAGAAGATCATCAGCCAGTTTCATAGCTGAGACGTTGAAATTCTATCAATGCATAATTTATGACCTATATTGGTAATGTAGCTAGCTAGCTGCAAATATTGAATAACAAAATTTTCCAAATTTCTTTTGCTGTGTTACACATAAAGATTCTTTCAAATTTCATTTTCGGCAAAGCATTATAAATCATCATTTTAGCCTCATCATTTTTTGCTAGTTTTCTTTTAAGGTTATCACTTTGTTTATTATAGGGAACTATTTCATCCCTTTTTGTTTCCGGATTCTTTTCAATCGGTTGAAAGTCACCCTCAGTAATAACATGTCAAAGATCAATGTCTTTTGATTTCATATACGTTTCGAATCTTGTTTTCCAATATATAAAACAATCGGTTTCAAAAAGTGTTGGTCTTTGCATAGATTGCCTTTCTTGATATTTGTCGAAATCCATTGATCGATTCAAGTTTTAAAATACAATTTATTTTAAAATCTTGCCTAACCTGGCTCTGGTACCAATTGTGGAAAACTAGAAGGGGGGGGGGGGGGGTTGAATAGTTTTACCGGTTTTTTGAAATTTATAAACGTTTGTTTGTGAAAAACTTTGATTCAATTCTTTTGTGAAATCAATCAACACCAATATGAACACTAAACTATACTATCTAATATAAACAATAAATATAAAGAAATGAGATTGAAAGATCAAACCGAGACAACAAGATTTATAGTGGTTCGGTCACGAAGCTCTTCTTCGCCCTACTCCACTCCCCGAGTACCCAACTCGAGAGTTCTAAGCACTATGTCAACAAAGCTCCCTTCAGGCGGAGAAAACCGTACAGCGTCGCTTATCACAATTTCCGACACTAAGCTAAATGTCGAGTACTAATCTTAGCTAGTACCAATCTACCACGATCCACACGATCCTTACTAAATCACACAATCAACACACTTCACACGATCTCCCCGATCTACCCTTGATCCACTTGATCAACACACAAGCACACAAGCTACAAGAGATCTCCAAGATCTCAACAAGATCACAATGATCCACACTCACAAACTAAACAAAAGAAAAACAACTTGGTGTATGCTAGGATACAACAAGTATGTAACAAATGTTACAAGTGCACTAACTATAACTACAACACCTTGTATCTTCTTTATACTTTGTGTTCTTCTCTTGCACTAGTAGAGGAATGAAGGTAATCACTTGGTTGGGTGATAGGATCACTCTTTAAACAAAAGAAAACTAACTAAATGATCAAAGGAGAGTAAATGTGATAAGAGTTTTAAACTCAGAAAGTTGTGTGTGAAAAAGGATGCCCATAAACTGTGAAGTGGGCTGGTATTTTTAGGCAAGAAAAATCTAGCCGTTACAGTGGGACGGTACCACTAAATTTAGTGGTACCATGGTACCGTGCCAGACAAAGACGCTCCATTTTTTGTTTTTAGTGGTGAAAGTTTATTTGGGGAAGTTTGGAGCTGATTTGGGGGGGAAATAGCTGTTATGATTTTTGAACTTTTTTTTCAAATAAAACATTTCTTTATAATTCAAAAATAATTTGTAAAATGTATTTTTGAAAAAAATGTATTGTCACATTAAAAATGTGAAGTTTCAAACACAAATTCACTTTTTTGATCATTTGTCAAGTTGTAAATTTGTTTGTTCTTACCTAGAGTGATTAACGTAGAAACGGGATCTTTCGACTAAAAACTTGTTTACGTTAATTTTGACTTAAAGTGTTTTCACATTTTGTTATCATAAAAAACGTGGAGTTATCGAAAGATATAAATAACGTTTGTAGGACATTATTTGCATCAACAATCTCCCCCTTTTTGATGATGACAAAACATAAACTCATTTTAAGTGAAAGATTAATTTCAACAAGTTTTTAGTATGAGTTTATATCCCATTTCTCTCCCTTTTTGTCGAAGCAAAAAGATCGCAAAGGCTCCCCCTTGATGTATACTCCCCCTCGTTTGGAGGACACCAAGGAATTGAGCAATGGTACTTGCTACAAAACAAGGTTAGATGACACATATACAATATCTAACATGTAGCAATCAAGACAAATATCCAACAATAAACTAAGAAAATGGCTAAGAAGCCAAAAACTATAAAAGATAACACAACCATGCATTCATAATGAAAATGTCATACATAAAGTATGACTACAATACAAACACGAGGATAAATTAAAAGAAACACACATAAATCTTTAGTGACTTGAGAGGCCCTAAGATTTGCTTCTAGTCCAAAAGGGATCCTAACCATTTATTTTTGAAAACTAAACATCAATATGTTTAGTTAAGTGGGCTATTGGGAGGTGGAGAGGGTGACATGATTGGTGGTTGTGTGGGGTGTCAAGAGCTGTTCAACATAAGAGAACATGAAGTGTAGCTCATCCCTCAAAGAGAATAGGAGGTTGCAGTTGTGAAGACAACATAGGCAATTTGCACTATGTATATCAACCGGATGAGGTTGGATGGGTTGGCCCATAATTGGAGATGGAGGTGGTGGTGAGTATGTTGGTGATGGGGTTGGCATGACATAATCCAATGGGGTAATAGGTGAGAGTGTGTAATCCATGGATGATGGCATGATGTTGAAAGAGGGAGATGATGAAGATGTTGTTCTAGTAGATGATATTTTGGAAGGAGCATTTGGTGGAGAAGGTGAGTTAGGAGTGCATTGGGAAGGTGGTGTTGTGACTTCATCATCTTTGGTGAGATCAATAATGAGAGTTTTGGATGGTGGTCTAACAGTGATCCTAGGTTTCTTGAAGATGTGAGTTGTTGATCCTTGTGTGGAAGACATGGTGAATGAGTAATGGAAGGTTGAAGATGAGATGTAAGAGATGCTTGCAAAGGTGAGGCTTTAAATAGGCAAGAGTTTATGGGATTTGAATTAAAGATGGTGGAAGTGTCATATGGTGTAGTGAGGGAATCTTAGGGTGCATGAGAGTTTGCAAAATATTGCAGGTTTAAGGTTAGGGATGCAGGGATCTAGAGGAAACAGTGAAAATTCATCAAACAAGGGCACGGTACCACTAAATACCACACGGTACCGTTAAATTTAACGGTACCGTGGCCTATTTAACGGTACCGTGACCTGGGAGTCACGAATTTTCCTGTGCTGCCTAGTTCTGGGCAGCTAAAAGGAGTTTTCTAGGGGGACTATTTGCAGGAAATGTTAGTGCCTCAAACCACTAAAGATTAATTCCCAAATATATCCCATATTTAGCTACTCCTAGCAATTAAAGATTAACATGCAACTATCTAAAATAAAGACAAAATAAGCTATCATCTAAGAATCACATAATTTAAAATCATGCAAGGTGATAGAACAAAAGTCAAGCATGGCAAGATAGTTAGGAGTATTAAGCCCTAATATAATTTACCATAGATAAATCCTAATATAAGATAGAAGTACTAATCCCTCCCTAACTACTCATGACGTGGCTTCTTAAGAATGATTTGAACTTGCTCCCGTTTCATCACACTCTCGACTTGAGCTTGTACCTCTTCCTCATGATTCGGATCATCAAAGGGTGCATAGTTGGTGGAAGATTCAGAAATGAGGATGGATGAGATATACGACTCATTAAGGGGTTCCATGACGGGATTGAAGAGTGATGTTGGGTTTTATAGATTTGATGATACATGTGGAAAACTAGAAGGGGGGGTTGAATAGTTTTACGTCTTTTTAATTTATTATAAAACCTTTGTTTACTTTTTAAAAACTTAGATTCAAGTTTGTTATGAAAAATAAAACTTAAATCTTATTATTAGTTATATATGTATTCTTTTAAATTGATTGTAAAAGTTTTGGTTTCTTGAATGGATTTTCAATTTGATCTTTATGTGAAGTCGACCTCTAATTAATACTAGCAATTATATAAGCCTATGTGTATGAAAGTAATAACGATGCAAGTAAAGAAATAAATAAGGTATGGAAAGATCTAACCGAGACACGAGAGATTTATAGTGGTTCGGCTACAAGGACACCTTCCTTGCCCTACTCCACTCCCCGAGCACACCTTGCTCGAGAGTTTTCTTCACAACTTCAATAAGCTCCCTTATGGCGGAGAAAACCGTACACAACTTTGGCTTACATGGGTTTAACGACACAAAGCTAAATGTCGAGTTCTAATCGTAGCTAGAACCAATCTCACAACTTCACAACACAACTTCTTCACAACTTATTCACGACTACTTCACAACGGCTTCACGACTTCTTCACGACTTCAACACGACCGCTACACAACCTCTATGATGCGGCTTCACGACTTCAACACTATGTCTTCATGACTAAGACTTCAACATGACCGCTACACAACTTCTATGCTACGGCTTCACGACTTCAACACTAGGACTTCACGACTAGGACTTCATTGCTTCAACACGACCGCTACACAGCTTCTATGCTATGGCTTCACGACTTCAACACAAGGACTTCATGTCTTCTAAGCTACGGCTTCACAACTTCAACACTAGGACTTCACGACTAGGACTTCATTGCTTCAACACGACCGCTACACAGCTTCTATGCTATGGCTTCACGACTTCAACACAAGGACTTCACGACTTCTACACTTTGACCTCACAACTTCTATACCACAACTACTTATACAACATCTTCACTACTTACACACAACACTAATCTACAACACACACCTTACATACAAATGAATGAATGATTTACAAACTTTGTTGAACACACAACTTAAGTAACAAGATGATACTAAGTTGTAATACTTCTAATCTTGATTGATAGAAGTATTCTTCTTTTGCACTTGGATGGTGGAAGCTTGGATCACTTGGAAACCAATGCTTAAGATTACATGATCAAAGGTTTTTTTTTAAGATATGAAATGAGATCTACAACAGAAAGTTTTAGTGCAAAAGGGTGAGTAAAAGTCCAGGAGAAGGCTGGTATTTATAGGAGAAAAATTGGACAGCTGGAGGTCTACTGGAGCGGGGGCGGTCCCCTTAAATAGGGGGCGGTCCCCTTAATAATTAAGGGGGCCGCCTAGTAAAATTAAGGGGGCCGCCCCTTCTGTCCGTTGGCCAATTTTGTCCTTTTGTGGGGAAGGTTTTTCTGGAACATTTTAACTGATTTTGGTTAAAAATTTGAATTCATATTTTTATAAAAGATTAAACATTTTTATTTAATGCCAAAAATGTTTTTCAAAAATATATAAAATGTTTTTGATGTTTTATAAAAAATATAGTTATTAAGAAAATGTTCCTTTGATCATATAATGCATTAAGCATTAGTTCATTCATACCTTAAGTGATTTTAGTTGTAGAAGTAAATATTTACAACTAAGTACTTGTTTAATTTATAAGTTTATGTTTTAATGAGTTTACATTTTGTGATCATCAAAACATAGAGATATGAATAAATATTGATAATGTTTTTAGGCATTTATTTATGTCAACAATCTCCCCCTTTTTGATGATTACAAAACCTAAACTCATTAGACCAAAAAGTTTATTTTTGGACAAGTATTTAGTGAGTTTACATTCACTTCTCCCCCTTTTTGTAGAATCAAAAAGGTTAAGCCGACAAAATTCAAACGTGAAATTTGTCGGGACGAAAACTCCCCCTTGATGTGTACTCCCCCTCGTTTGGGGGTACCAAGGAATTGATATATGGAATACTTGCAAGAAAAATATTAGAAGCACAAGCATATATATAGCAAAAATAAGCATGCATATAAAGACATTCATTAAAAATGTTGTGTATCAATACACAACCATCCAAGATTATATTCAATCCTACATTAGCTAGTAAGTAATGCAATCTACATAATCATTCTAGGAGTACATGATCTTCCACGGGGCTTGCACACAAAATGGTTTGAAAAATTATTTTTGATTAAGCATTGCATATGCTTAATTTGGTGAGAATGAAGGTGGTGGTAGTGTAGTGGGTGAAAATGATGTAGGTTGTGGTGGAGGTTGGTTTTAAGCATGTGTTCAAGGGATGAAAACATGTAGTGTATCTCATCTCTAAGACCAAAGATGATGGTTCGTTTGTGGGTGTGGTGGTATTGGTGATGATGAGAAATGAGCATCAAGAGGTGTTATTGGTGATATGGAAATGACAAGTTGGGTGAATGGAGGTTCTTGAGTAGGAGGTGGAGTTGATGCTCTTGATGGCGGTGATGAAAGGTGTGAGTTGATGTAGTTATTGATGGATGAAGTGGAAGGTATGGATGAAGATGTTGTGCCATGAGTGAAGGGTGTTTTTGATGGTGCATTTGGTGCACTTGGGGATTAACATTGAGGTGGTGGTGATGGAGTTTAGGTGTCTTAGAGATGATTTTGGTGATAGCATGGTGAATGAAAATGGGTGTTTGATGGAGGTGATGGTTGATTTAGGTAAGGTTTGGGCTAGATAAAAGGGGGTCGCAAGATGCAAAAGAAAACAGTAAATTTTACTGCCCAGATGGCCGGTCCCCTTAATTGTAGGCCGGCCCCCTTAAAATTAAGGGGACCGCCTAGGGAATTAAGGGGGCCGCCCATCTGGTGTTTTCCCAGGCGACCAAATTTGAAAATTTTCCAGAAAAGGGTCATTTTTAGGGTGTTTTTGCAGCAAGCTCCATTTGAATCATGTACATCAAGAATGATTAAATAGTGGCATAAACATGTTAAATACGCATGCATACATTTAAAACATATTATGGAATAAGCATGTTATTAATCATTAAGCATGTATATATATCATGATATCAAGTATACAAGCAATAAGCATAACAATCATATATTAAAGACAAGACATAAAGCATTCATTAGTTGAAAATAATTATGTTAAAAACATAATTATTGATACAACACATATTTTGCTTATAGCATGCAATAAGTAGAAAATTTTAAATTGCCTAAGAGATCCATTGGACTTGCTTGAGACATGAAAACTTGGATTATTTTGGATGGATGATGGTAAAGAGGGGGTAAAAAAAAATGTTGGATTAATGGGGTTGTAAGTTTGGGTGTATGGATGTTGGAGAGAGTGTTGATAGAGGAATTGGAGGTGGAGAGCTTGGACTTGACCATGTTGAATGAGGGTTTTGATGTTGTTCAAGTGGTGGTGTTGGATTAGATCTAGTGAGAAGATACTCAATCCAAGTGAGACGCTCATTTAAGGTGATGGTTTGATTTTGGAGAAAGATGCAACAAGGACTATTGTTGACATGTTTCTCAATTTGACTCAAGTGATGTGGTGATGATGGTAATGATGGTTTGATTTTGGAGAAAGATGCAACAAGGACAATTGTTGACATGTTTCTCAATTTGACTCAAGTGATGTGGTGATGATGGTAATGATGGTGATATGGATGGTGATGGGTTTAAGTTGCTTTGAGCAAGGTGCAAAGCAAGGAGAGCATTAAGCTCATGGGCTTCCTTGAGTTCTTCAATGAACTTCAAGTGTTGAGTGGAAGGTGATGATGATGGAGAGTGGTTGTTATTTGGTGGAAGTGGTGGTGACACTTTTGGTGGTGGAGACATTTGTGAACTTGGGTAGTTATGAGTGAATGAAGGTGGACATATGGATGATTGGTTATGTGTGTGAAAGGGTTCATTAGGATGAGGTTTAGGTGTTGGTTGAGTTTGAACAACATCATTTGTTGGGTTATGGCAAATGTCAAGCTTCCTCCTCCAAATGGGTATTTATGGTGTAGTGATGATGTGATTGTGGAAGGTAAATTTTGGAGGGTGGTTTGTGACAAAATGTGTTTGTGAATTTTGGGGAGTATAGGATAAAATGGGTTGGAAATTTAAGGAGAAATCAGTAATCAGTCACTCCAGATGGCCGGTCCCCTTAAATAGGGGCCGGTCCCCTTAATTTTAAGGGGGCCGCCTGGGTAATTAAGGGGGCCGCCCATCTGCTGACTTCCAGATTACTGGAAATGGGTTTTTGCCATAAATTTGTAGAAAAGGTTGTGTTTTTGGGTTTAGTTTCAAGCAAGTCCAACTTCTTTCAAGGCAATTTAGGATTTAATAACTCATATATGCTAAGCATATTTATTTAAGCAACTTTATCTAACATGCAAACTACTCATTAAGCATATAACATGTATATACATATATTAGACAAGAAGATAATACATAGCACCAAGTAATTCATAGTATCATACTTAGGAAGATTAAAAGGCTAGTTAATTAATCCTATTGATTATCTATGTACAAGGGAATGTGGAGTTGTGATAGCATGGACTTCTAGACTTGTACCAAGTGAGATCTTTAATAAATAAACCATGATTTTTCATTTTTGATTTAGTTCACTTATAAGTGTCATATACACAAGTATATATGACATATATGAGATCACCAAACATGATTTAAAGAAATGTTTTTGGCATTATTCAACAATGCTTGAAAGTAGGTTTTATGTGGATGTGAAAAATATATTAATGAAATAGTTTTGGTTTTATTTCAAAATGTTTTTATGAGGAAAGAAAACATATTTTTCCAATCTTTGGTTTTGATAAACACGTAATTATGGACACAAGTTTGGAAGAAAGGTAGGATGGTGAAACATGTAAAATAGAAATGTGTCATAATCTTTTGAAAAATTATTTTTCCAAAATGTGAAGTTTTTGCAAATTTAAAAATAAGTCCCATTAATTATAGGTTTAAAAAATAATGGTTTATAAAAGATCTCATGCTCAAGTCTATTGTCACATGCTACCTCTTTCTACATATCCTATGACATTTACGCATGTATTATGACTAAATACAAAAATACATCATGTCAGAGTAGTTAGAGAAAAACAAAAGCTATTATAATGACAATGCATTCAACTAAACAAATAATTACGAAGGCATGCAGTCAAATCACATAGGAGCAAGTAAACATCTAGAAATTTTATATATGCAGGATGACATACATCTAGGAATGAAAAGCTCTAGTGAAAAGCAAAGTTCATAACAGTAAACTATCGTTAGGTATATTTAGGAAGAATAATGTATTCAAGTTGGAGAATGAGTATGAGACTATTACTAGTGGTGCTCAATTTAGGCTAAACACGACCGTTTTTACGGGTTACACACACCCAACTTCTCACATAGAAGCAATTCAACCGTTAGGTCAAATTGAGTTTCTAGTCAATAGATTCTCCAGTAGTCATTCTCTTTTTAGAAGAAATTAAGTTCCTAAATTTACCTATCGAAGAGTACCAAATATGAAGATTGCTTGGTTTACTAATACTTAGGGGGGCTAACTAAAGGGTTTCTAGTTCATTAAGCCACAGAACGAATATAACTAAAGTGTAAAGGAAAAGCAACCTATCAGACTAAGCGTATCCTAAGGCATTAATAAGATTATATGCATGAAGTAATTACTTATGAAATTTAAAAAGAGAACTTACCTCACGTCCTAGCTTTTCTTCGTAATGTCTCAGATGATGATCGATGTGTGAATGATAGGTGAGTCGGATGATGATCTTCTCCTTCGTCTGTGTCACTCCATGATCTTGGATTGAGTTCACTTTTGAGTTGATTCATGTAGTCTTCGTCGCTAACACCTTCATTAACAACATTTGAACTAGTAGCACATGTATCTATTTTATCTAAATGTTTATCTATTAAATTTTCTAAGATAACTAATTCATGTACAAGATCAAAATCCTCATCTTTGGCTTGACATTTTTCTTGATGAAAGTTTAAGAAATTTTTTTTTCAAATATCATTTGCCGTTTTACAGAAGAATATTCTTTCATATTCATCTTTCGGCAAGGTTTTATAAATAATTATTTTAGCTTTATTATTTATTTCATTCTTTGTTTTCAAATAATCAATTTGACTTTCAAAATCCGTTTTTGTTTGATTTTCAAAATAAGTTTTTGTTTGACTTTCAAAATATGTTTTTGTTTAACTTTCAAAATATGTTTTTGTTTGACTTTCAAAATCACCAATCGAAATGACATGCCAAAGATCTAGATCAATTGATTTCACATAAGTTTCAAATTTAATTTTCCATTCAAGAAAAGTATAGTTTTCAAATAGTGGTGGTTTTAGCAAAGATTCTCCTTCTAGATATTTTTCGAATTCCATAGATCGATTCAAGTTTTAAAATACAGTATATTTTAAAGATCTTGATTGACGTGGCTCTTGATACCAATTGTGGAAAACTAGAAGGGGGGGTTGAATAGTTTTACGTCTTTTTAATTTATTATAAAACCTTTGTTTACTTTTTAAAAACTTAGATTCAAGTTTGTTATGAAAAATAAAACTTAAATCTTATTATTAGTTATATATGTATTCTTTTAAATTGATTGTAAAAGTTTTGGTTTCTTGAATGGATTTTCAATTTGATCTTTATGTGAAGTCGACCTCTAACTAATACTAGCAATTATATAAGCCTATGTGTATGAAAGTAATGACGATGCAAGTAAAGAAATAAATAAGGTATGGAAAGATCTAACCGAGACACGAGAGATTTATAGTGGTTCAGCTACAAGGACACCTTCCTTGCCCTACTCCACTCCCCGAGCACACCTTGCTCGAGAGTTTTCTTCACAACTTCAATAAGCTCCCTTATGGCGGAGAAAACCGTACACAACTTTGGCTTACACGGGTTTAACGACACAAAGCTAAATGTCGAGTTCTAATCGTAGCTAGAACCAATCTCACAACTTCACAACACAACTTCTTCACAACTTATTCACGACTACTTCACAACGGCTTCACGACTTCTTCACGACTTCAACACGACCGCTTCACAACCTCTATGATGCGGCTTCACGACTTTAACACTATGTCTTCATGACTAAGACTTCAACATGACCGCTACACAACTTCTATGCTACGGCTTCACGACTTCAACACTAGGACTTCACGACTAGGACTTCATTGCTTCAACACGACCGCTACACAGCTTCTATGCTATGGCTTCACGACTTCAACACAAGGACTTCATGTCTTCTAAGCTACGGCTTCACAACTTCAACACTAGGACTTCACGACTAGGACTTCATTGCTTCAACACGACCGCTACACAGCTTCTATGCTATGGCTTCACGACTTCAACACAAGGACTTCACGACCTCTACACTTTGACCTCACAACTTCTATACCACAACTACTTATACAACATATTCACTACTTACACACAACACTAATCTACAACACACACCTTACATACAAATGAATGAATGATTTACAAACTTTGTTGAACACACAACTTAAGTAACAAGATGATACTAAGTTGTAATACTTCTAATCTTGATTGATAGAAGTATTCTTCTTTTGCACTTGGATGGTGGAAGATTGGATCACTTGGAAACCAATGCTTAAGATTACATGATCAAAGGTTTTTTTAAGATATGAAATGAGATCTACAACAGAAAGTTTTAGTGCAAAAGGGTGAGTAAAAGTCCAGGAGAAGGCTGGTATTTATAGGAGAAAAATTGGACAGCTGGAGGTCTACTGGAGTGGGGGCGGTCCCCTTAATAATTAAGGGGGCCGCCTAGTAAAATTAAGGGGGCCGCCCCTTCTGTCCGTTGGCCAATTTTGTCCTTTTGTGGGGAAGGTTGTTCCGGAATATTTTAACTGATTTTGGTTAAAAATTTGAATTCATATTTTTTTAAAAGATTAAACATTTTTATTTAATGCCAAAAATGTTTTTCAAAAATATATAAAATGTTTTTGATGTTTTATAAAAAATCTAGTTATTAAGAAAATGTTCCTTTGATCATATAATGCATTAAGCATTAGTTCATTCATACCTTAAGTGAATTTAGTTGTAGAAGTGAATATTTACAACTAAGTACTTGTTTAATTTATAAGTTTATGTTTTAATGAGTTTACATTTTGTGATCATCAAAACATAGAGATATGAATAAATATTGATAATGTTTTTAGGCATTTATTTATGTCAACAATACAAACAAAAAGAATGAAACATGAAGGGCTTAAAGTGACAAGAAGGGAAACTACAAAAAGATGTAAGATTTAGAAGGTTCTTAGAAGAATATTTAGTTTCCTTATTGTATTAGAAATGTTTTCCTTTATAAACCCTAATCCTCTAGTATATAAAGAGGACATGGGATGTATTAATATGGGTGCACAACTACAAGATGTAGTCGATTAAATTGTGTGTGTGTGTGTCTAGGCGTCAAGTTCCTACCATGGACGCCTAGGTTTAGGGTTAGAGTTGTTTGTCACCTCAAGGATCATAGATCCCTGTTAGATTAGTAACCATTCTAGAATTGATCATCTAGAATTGGGGTGTGTATGTGAATCATATGAATGAAAAACCTTGTCCATAACATTGTAGTTCTTATTGTTTATTATTCTGCTGTGTATCAATGTTATTGTTCCTAGATAATATGAGGTCTAAATAACATCGAGCTAAAAGGTCCTAAGAGCTTATTGATGGCGTGCTTAAGTTCTATCAAGTGAGTATTGAGGACTACTAAGGTATGGATGAAAGTTCAGGAAGTGGTGATAAAGACGAGTCAGGAACATCCCATAGGGTATCAATTTATTTTTGTTACCCTTGAGATGTACAATTCGCTTAGCGAAGAAGTAGGCAAGATTGTACGGTTGTTGAGTATGAAGACAGTAAATCATATGAGAACAACACGCCGAAAGTTGCTCACGATTTCCTTTTAGACTAAGAACATTTTCTCGCAGGATGACTGCCCAAGAGATTAGTTCATAACGAACCTCTTCCAAACAAATTTTCGTTGGATCTGGGTAAGGAAAGTACTTATGAGTACGGATGAGTTTGGTAAGTTCAGTTGGAGAGGGTATGTAGGAACAATACAGACTATTATCTTCTCGATAGTTGAAGAGTGACTCAAGACACCAATATTCAGTATAGGCACATTGCCCATGATTGGGGATTCGGAGAATTTGAGCAAATTGCTCAAGAGTTAAGACAAATTTGAAATTTCAGATCCAAAACCAAAGTGACGAAGATTGATCCTCGTTACGTACGAGTTCAACTTGTCGAAAGAATTCTAACACAAAACGAGGACAAATGTGCTCGTTAATGTGAAGCAAGCAATCGAAGCCTATAGCTCTAAATGAGGTGTTGATATCCCTATGATAAAATAAAGATGGATCAACGACTCGACCTTCATGAAACCAACGGGTTTCAAGATTAACATAGGCACAAATGTGACTCCTAGGTGTTATAGGTTCTCGAGAGATTTCGGGAGTATAAGTGTCGGTTAGAAGGTGATCAAAATCATACTCATGAGACATTTTTGTTACCTACAGGAAAATTTAAGAAAAATTAAGATTGAGAATACTTGTTTTAAACATATGTACCTAGTGTGTGCCTATATGCAAACCATGTGGAGGTACGGTAATCTCGACTCTAAAAATAATGAGATTACCTAAACGCTCCTAACTTCACTTTTGCTCAAACGGATATGTCGAAAAATACATATTAGTTATGTAATTCGATCAATATTCGTAAGATCATGTATGCGTGAGAAAACGTTTTTAGTTTGTATCAACAATGCACGAAAAATGTTTCATGATCCTAGTTTTGTGAAATTTTTCGAAAATAATGGAATTGGGGTGTTTGGCAATTTCAATGTTTTGGCGCCATGAGTTTAAGTTTGAAATTTTTTAGTGTTAATGACTCCTAATACAATTTCAAGTATCCTAGACATGATTCCTCTTAAAACCATTTAATCTAATTCGAATTATAGAAGCAAAATTCAGACCAAAATGAATGATAAAGGTGGGTTTATACAAATCCTATGTTGAGGGAATCATGATTGTTATACATTGTCTAATCCTAGTCCTAATTTCATAAAGACTTACTCAGAATTGATAATCCCCAACTCAATTTGTATGAACAAACCCTAGACTCAAGATTGAAGAAAATTAGAGTCAAATGACTTACAATTTATGTTAAAAAAGTAGCAGCAATTTATGTTAAAAAAGTAGCAGTAGTTGATAATCTTGAAAATTAATACCTTGAATTTGATTTTGAAAAGGTGTAATTGAGTTTTGGGTTGTGAGGTTCGGCTTTGACAGCAATGACAGAAATTGGGAGAGTTTAAAAGTGAATAGTGAGGGAAAAGAAGACTGAAATGCGGACTGTATCAAATCCACGGTACCACGGTACCATTAAAATTAATGGTGCCGTGCCACTTTAGTGGTGCCGTGATCTGCTGGGATGAATTTTTGTCCCATTTTGATTTTTGACGAATAAGTCTCGCTGATTTAGTGAGACTTTTTGACACGAGGAGAGAATTTATACCTAATAAATTCTTTTAACGAGAAGAACTAGACTAGACGATAAGCGATGACTTTAATATTTTCGAGGAAATACGTAGGTAGTCATTAGAGCGATACGAGGTATGACTTTAATATTTCCAATGAAATATTTAGATTGTCATAAACTCTTTTACGAGTTGAGTCCATTGGGATTTGAACGACGAAGCTAGACGTGAAAGGATTTGTTGGGAATTAAACCAACAGTTAGTACTGTCAAGCTTAGAGTTTCAACTGATGGATGATAACACTAGCAGTACTAACTGCCAGTACAAATACTTTGTACTGCTTATGTGATGGTGACAGAGATTGAAGATAAATATAGAATAGATTTGGGGTATATCTTCTAGTTATAGATTGATACGAATATTTTAGTTTACTTGTAAATGACTCCTTGTTCTATAAAAGGAGGTCCTAGGTTAGAGTTTATGTATGTATTGTTTTGTGAAAGATTCAAGGTTTTGTAACCCTAGTGATACTTAGATCACTCGTATTATTATTAATAATATTGAATCGTTTTTGGTTAACTATTGTCTTCATTGTTCATACAAAAACATTCACTGTTCCATTCATATACACAATATCTTCTAAGTATTGACTAGTAATTTCCGCGTGCTTGTTAATATTACTCAAAGTATCTCTAACACAAGGAGTGTGTTTAGATCCTCTCAGGATTACTTCAGTATTTCTAAGGAAATACGTAACTAGTCATTAGAGGGATGAGACGGATGATTTAATATTTTCAGTGAAATATTTAGATAGTCATAAGATGAGATTCGGAAGATGTTCTCGAACACACGCAAATTGTGAAATTTACGAGATGTGTTCCATCATTCCTAGAGTTGGACGTAGATAGTTGAAGGGTTCTCATATGAGAGGTTTGGTTAGGATATCGACGATGTTGTCTTGTAAAGGAACTTTCTCGATAGAAATGTTTCCTTTTTGGACATTATCGCGACGGAAGTGATGACGTATTTTGATGTGTTTCGTACACGAGCATTTCATGGGGTTCTTGGTCAAGTCAATTGCACCTTGGTTGTCACACTTCATAGGAATGTCATCGAGATGGATGTAGCAGTCAATTAGAGCTTGTTTCATCCATAGTGCTTGTTATCATGCCTTTCCGGCGCTTACGTATTCAACTTCGGTCGTGGAGATAGCGAGAGTCATTTGTTTCTCGAGGAACCAAGAAGTTTGACAACAACCCATGAAGGTACAAACGCTACTCGTAATTTTTTTATCCACATAATATCCCAAATGATCAGAGTCGGCATAGACAATAGTTTCTACACCGGTCCCCTTGAGATAGTATAATCCCAAGTGTATAGTGCCTTTAATGTATCGGAAGATACGCTTAACCACTTCAAGGTAAGAGGTTTTGGGATCCTCTTAGAAGCGAGCACAAAGGCAGACACTAGACATGAAATCGGGCCTACTCGCCGTAAGGTAGAATAAACTACCTGTCATGCCCCTATCACATAGTACTATTCGCGTACTCACCTTCATCGTCTCTTGTTAGTTTCGTTTCCGCGGACATGGGCGTTTTCATAGATTTAGATTTTTCCAAGTTAAACTTCATATGTATTTTAATATAATTAGATTAAAGAAGATACTATCTTCCAATAGTATTATATGAATGCCAAGGAAGAAATTTAATTCACCCATCATGGTCGTCTCAAACTTGTCACGCATGATCTTATAGGTGATGTAAAATATAAAATAACAATTAAAAATATAAGCACAGCGGAAAAAACATCACCAACAAGGATCCATATAGCCATATGATCAATCATAGAATTAAACAAACAAGTTTTATACCTTTGAAGCGTGATCTCGTGTGCGCTACCAATCACCAATATCACCAATAAGAGATGGAGAAACCCAAGAGATCAATTATGTTGATCCCCTCTAAGAATGAAACACACTACACGTCACAGATAACCACCCGATGCTAGTCTAAACCCCGTAACACGCGATCTAGCCTTGAACTACATTAGAATAAGGTTAGATGAGATCTAAAAACACAAACCCTAATATGGGTGTGTTTTATTTCGTGGTTATTGAGGAGAGGAAGAGGAGAGAAAGTTGGTTAGTAATTAATTATTAATCCATCTCCTTAATGACAAATCAATTAGGAGATAATCAAGGAAAAGTTACACTTAACCCCTTGATCTTTCTCTCTTGTTCTCTTAACCATGGCCGGCCTTATGGAGCTTCAAATGGGCTTGCCCATTTGTTGGTCCAATCCAATAAACTAAGTACTAGCTTAGTTATTAGTAGCCCGTTATCGATCCCAAGTTACGTAGTCATATATATAGTGTAAATACGGTAAATACAATATATAAAATGGTATCTCTGTGTATAAGTGTGTGACCCCATAGGCTCACATATGTCTAGCCATATAATTATTTATTATGACACGAGCATACTCCAACAGCTCCCACTTGCGACATCATAATAATCAAGTAATTATACAAGCAATGGTTAGCGTCTAGCAACACGCCAATGCCCCTAGAAATATGTGAGTTTAGTTTCTTAAACGTCTCATTTTAGATGGTTTATATATCATCTATCCTTTTGTTACAGATACCGTGTTGAACATTAGACATGGATCAAATGTCATTCTAATAGTTCAACCATTATGTTTCTCGATATAGATATTGAACAAGATTACCAATTTGATTAAGATTCATCTTAATCTCATTTGGGTACGGCCATACAAACATCTGTCCAATTCATCGAGGGGCCCAATAGTATCTAACTCCATAACATGAGGAGGAACAAATCATGTTTTGACTACACGTGTCATTCACATGCTTCATATCACTCCTGATAATGGCTTTTATAACTACCTTATTCAGGACAGCGTTTAACCATATCAAGGAATGAAATTCCACACATGCAAGACCTGCTTGCATCTCAAGTCTAAGGATAAGTGACATAACCTCTTGCGAGATTCACTATTGACGACGATCCCTGTAGTGAATACTCGTAGGTTGGGTCAATCCAATGTTCATCATAATGAACAACATGTGAGTGTGGCAAATAAATCACCAACACGCTCACATTTTCCTTAATTTGATGATACTCCCGTATCGTCAACCGACAATGGATAATTTTAGAATAAATAAATTACTCATGGATTAAACATGCAAATATAGAACACAGTAGTATAAATGAAGACGATCATACCAGGTATATCAATTCCTTGTATAATACGACTACTTACAGTTCCATTATCCAAATACTAAAAACAGATATGCATAAGACTACTCATAGGTAGTAATCTGATGTTCCCACCATGATCAAATTATGTTGTACAAGACAACAAGTAGTCATCCGAGTAAACTTTGAGAATACTTATTTCAAAACTCATGAAAGGTTTGAATGATGATTGTCCTTTGTATGTGTGCATTCAAGTACAAGACGAGTGTTGCAGCAATACATTCCATAGGGTGTTTGAAGCCAGCAAAACACCAATATTAGACTGTCATCTGTACAGTTTCTCAAACTATAAAGTATTCTTATTCTTTTAATGTATAACGCACTAGTGCTCTCAGTCGAGCACATCTAGTCAGCAATGTCATTATTCATGATGACATCCTACCACGACTAGGGTTGAGTATCATCTCAGTTAAATAAGCATCAGCGTATGCAAACAAAACAGAGTTCCTCAAATATTCGTAAACGTTTGAACATATCTTTGGTCCTTTGTAGGTCCATTATAATGTTCTTTTAACAATTATTTAATGACTTTCACTTAGATATTTGTTGTTATCAAATCATCTTTGCATTCATGCAAATGATATATACATAGTCCAATGCGTAATATGACTTACATGATGAATCCTTTAGTTGAACTTAAGATTTTCACTCATGTGTTCAATCTCATCAAGTGAGATTGATCATTGAGACTCCCCTCAATAACGTGTCATATTATGTTTAGACTTAATAACTGCTTATGTTTATTCTAATAAACATATACATAACAAGGTTGTATGTCTTATTTTATAAATCCCTCAAGAGAAACTTCATTCCAAGCTAACGATTAAAGTCTAGCTTAGATGGAATATTGTTTCTAATATGTTAATGACATATGAGATTTAAGAAAATAAATACAGTGCTCCAACTTGCTCTTAGCGCACTTAGGAGTAATCTTATTAATCAAAATCAAATTAATGATTTTATAATTAACTCAAGATCTTTGCTCCTAGATGCATGATCTAATCCACACATGGATTATTTTATCTTGTATACATAATAAAGATTATATGGATTCATAAACCCTTTTGATTACTCATCGTCCTCGCAAAGGTAATCAACAAGAAAAGTGTTTTGATATCCTATTGTCATATTTCATTTACATGAAAACAGGTATGACAATTAATCATCTTTATACATTTAATGTTTCTAGGTAGAAAGATTTAGTCATAGTCAATTTCTTGAGTACGAGTAAACTCCTTTTACTAGTCGTGCATTAAACGTGTGTACAAGTTTTCCCTTTTGAGTCTTCTTATCAAGAAACTCATTCTTAACCTGACAGTCTAACTGATTTGTAAGAGATCAATCAAGCTCCATGAGTGATTGTCTTTCAAGGGCTGCATCTTAACATTCATAGTTTTGAGCTACTCATCAGATACAATATCTGATAATGCATCTCAGTAGTTAGCAGGTTCACCATGATCCTCTAACTTATGTCCCTCAGCATTGATATAAAAACTATATCATTCAGGTGCAAGAGGTATCCTTGCGGATTTATGAATGAGAGATATCAATCTATGGTTTAACATATGCATGTTCAACCATAGTATGACATTAGCAAGTGTACTCAGAAGGTTGTGTATTTAGTTCTTGAATAACTTCAAGGTCTAAAGGTACTCCCACTTGCTTTTGTATGTAGAGACTAATCTCTAGATACTCAGCATCTTGAGTAACAATAAATTGTTTTCAAGTGGGACATCCAAAATACACCGTTAGTTCTTGAATCTAGTTTGTTAATTACTTACTCTTAAGTAGTTAACAAATTCAGAACTTCAATTAAGACATAATGAGATTCATCCCATGCCATAATACAATGGTGTCTTAAATTCCTTCTGGGTTGGAATCATATTGAGTGTACACATGGCACACCCAATTTCTAACCTTGATAGCTTTGGAGGTAAAACAGTTTAAGTCATCAAAGATCAAACAATATCAATAGTGTTTGATTTTCCATGATGGACATACCATAAAGTTGTGGTATTCCATGAGGATTGATGTTGTGAGACTATCACACAACTCATTAGATGAACTTATACTTTTGGGCTTACATATCTACCAACCAAGTCAAACCAAATGGCATCAATAGTAATTTTAGCCTACTGCATACTTTACATCATGTGCATGTTTTGACTAGAAAACATAAACATTTAATATTATACGTCGTAAGTGTACATGTCTTAACAAGAAGACATAACAAATCAACGTCTTACTTTACGTTATAAGTCTTTCAACAATTAACGGAAATTATGTTTGTGTCTTTACAAGAGACCTAAACATATTCAACTAAAGTAATTACGAGCGCCGACACTTGGCCTCAACAGTAGATTCAAGTTAATTTCATACTTCATGATTATGGCTTTACAAGAAAACATAATCATACTTACTAAACAATTCAGTGAATATGTTGAAGTAGCTTTTCATGTTATCTTGATATTTGTTCTAATTAGGGCAACCTACATTTTATGTGTAGAAGTCCTAGTAGAATCTTAGTTTCTTACCTTTCAATCAAGAAAAACTATTAGTCATATTGTTATATGTTGTACCTTGCACACAATTAAGATTTCAAGATTTCTCCCACTTGTGCATGGCACAACATCATGAGAGCAATATGACAATGTCTAAGATAACATATGATTTTTAGTCAAAATCAAAATATAGATATGTAGAACTTTATCATTTTAATAATGAATCATGCATAACAATTTTATAGATAACATTTCAGGAAGCAACATCAGGAATGCGACAAGTTATCTTATAAAATTTATGCAATGGTTCTTATATAAACTATGATGCTTAACTTGTGGAAAGTAATGTATTATTTCAAGACAATCTGGAAATAAGATGGGCAACTTGCAAGGTAATAAAGCTTACAGCTCCCACTGGATTAGACAACATTACATGTGTTTCGTCACCAGTAATATAATCACGTAGCTCCCACTGGATTAGACAACATTTAAAAGTGTTACTTCACCAGTGGAGAGTGAGTGGCGATTGGATACTTTCCATCTTTCTTTGAATATCTAAACATTATTGCTAATGTGAGTCACTTTGACTAGTGAACATGTACTTAGGTATTCAAGGAACTGCATCAAGTTCTAACATATAGATGATGGGCCAGCCATCATTGCTATTTTAACTTGAAAATAGGCATGCTTTTCCTCTATAATTGGTCTACTCTACCACAAGGGTATGTAGGACCTTAGTAGGTTTATTGTGTTAAGGCAAACTGCTAGGTAATCATGCTAGTAATTGCCTTTACCACTTTGCGGTTTTATTGATATTTTCGTCTTCTAATTATTTAAACTCATTTTAGTTTGGTAGCTATAGAAAACGTGTTCTCTAGTTATCCAAATATCTTATATTTCTTCAATGTTTCAAAACCGAAACTAGGGTTATAAAACAATCTTGAAAGAATAAGATGTGTAACCATACTTAACCGTTTTGACTTTCACAAGACATCAAGATTTCTAGAGTAGGTTTTCTTTGAGTTTGATTAGAATTAGGAAAATTCAAATATTCCTATTATGGCTTTTCCTCATAAAGAAAAAGGATAGGAATAAGTCTCTTTCTTACAAAGAAAGATCGACTTAGTTCGTCCTTTTAACAAGAAAAGAACAAACTCTTGTTTACGGCTTGTGTTGAATTAATAAATTAATTGAATTTATAAAGTTCTTTTTTAGTATTTTCGATAATTATCCTTTTATAAATTAACTACCCCATGTTTAGAATTTTAAAACAATTAATTTACGAAAAGGCTAAGATCCACATTGTGCTTCTACTATCACATCAGTTGATCTGCTAGCAATAGTAGATTCAATTGGTAGGCGACGATCACCAATTGTATTACATGTACAACTCTTAGATCCTTATGGGACTCATGGCATCTAGTGTCAAATAACTAGTGTCATGTAGGCATGTTTAGTCCCATCTTTGCCTCGGGTCAGGGTCTGACCGCTGAACTCGATTAAGTCATCCAATTTGAAAACGTGTGAGAATAATCCTAGGTCTGATGCATAGAGAATAGTCACCTTGGGTTACAATTCGACCTAGGTCTGACCATAGCCAAAAGGTAATTGCAAGTGTTCTCATAATTGGACGGCATGACTTAAATTTTGACGGGTAAAGTGTTTTGATGTGGATCAAAAACGTGTACGAAAGAAGCATGCATTCATTCTTCGTAGCACAAGTTAAAAACTTTTCTTAACTTAAGTCTAATCATTGTTTTAATTTATGTGTGTCAAGTTGTCCATTTTCAAGACTAATATAAATCCTAAGTGGATTATAATTAAGTTTGGACAATACAATAAATAAATAAATAAATAAACAACCTTAACTAGTTTAAATGTTATTTAGAAAACAATGATTTTAAGTTTCAAATCATATTTAAACTAAATCATAAGAGTTAGTTCAAAAATGGTTTGTGTTTCATTTCAAGTTTTAAGAAAACATTTTCCGTTTTACATATAGTCACAACATATATAAAACAACCAAACAAACACACAACCACAATATGCAAAGCCTCAACCGATGAAAATCCTATGCTTGGTCTCGTGAGCCATCACAAGAACCAAGAG
Organism: Artemisia tridentata subsp. tridentata; assembly: GCA_021014915.2. Classification (NCBI taxonomy): domain Eukaryota; kingdom Viridiplantae; phylum Streptophyta; class Magnoliopsida; order Asterales; family Asteraceae; genus Artemisia; species Artemisia tridentata. The sequence goes on along the minus strand of CP139507.1, from coordinate 14,971,896 downwards.
TCAACTAGGGACATAAGCACAACCACACGGAGGGCTCCCACTTGCCCCAAGACGATCATGGGCAAGTAAAAGCCCATTATGCACATGGAAAATCGATTCTGTCAGCCCAGATTTTCTGTCTTTGAAGGCCCAATCGGCCTGGAAGATGACCTCCTCATGCTTCGGCCCAGTTGAAAAAGTTGTAGGCCCATGTCTTGTGTACCTACACAAAAAATTTCAGCCCAAAATACCTTACCATTCTCCTGGAAATCGAATTTTCCCAGCAGGTGTCCAGCAGCTACTTTTGTTCCAAAGTCCTTCAATCTTTTGCCATTTGATTCCAAGCTTTCGGTTACATGATATAAAAAGTGAAGTACTTCTAATCTACTTTCTATCTACTGTAAAAATGCCCAAACAATGGCAAAACTAAAATGAAATACACTGCAAAAGTGCCGAAACAATGGCAAACCCCAAAAACAAACAAAACAACCAACAATCACAACATCACAACGCATAAGTGGTCTAGGTTTTCATCGGCTTTGCATATACACATAATAATGCAATAAAATTATGATCATAACAAGGTGTTGGCTAACTCCATAGGCAAACATGCATGTATTTGCCATGGAAACAAAATAAATAACAAGAAATAAATTTTTAGCCAACGAAATCGAAGAAATAATTAACAAGAATTAAAACCCCGATTGGTACGCGTGTCAAATGGCCATAGGTTCAAAACCCACTGATATTAGGACCTTCTTAACATCATATTACCAAAGAAAAATAAGCCTCATGGGCTGATTTGAAATCGGGTTACAAATCTTTCAAAAAAAACGCGTTTTAGGCCATTTTACGGGTACCAAACAAATAAACAATTAATATATGCATAAAAAATGGCCATAGGATCAAAAAGTCCAGATTATTAGACCCCATATGGGTCGACAAATATTCAAAAAATAAGCCACCGGGGCTGTTTTGAAATTAAACCTTTAAATCCATTAAAAACACGCGTTTTTTTAGCCATTTTTACGCATACTTGATGATCATATGACATCATATGATGGCTCGTGATACCACTATAGGTGATGTAAAATATGAAATAACAATTAACAATATAAGCACAGCGGAAAAACATCACCAACAAGGATCCATATAGCCATATGATCAATCATAGAATTAAACAAACAAGTTTTATACCTTTGAAGCGTGATCTCGTGTGCACTACCAATCACCAATATCACCAATAAGAGATGGAGAAACCCAAGAGATAAATTATGTTGATCCCCTATAAGAATGAAACACACTACACGTCACGGATAACCACCCGATGCTAGTCTAAACCCCGTAACACGCGATCTAGCCTTGAACTGCATTAGAATAAGGTTAGATGAGATCTAAAAACACAAACCCTAATATGGGTGTGTTTTATTTCGTGGTTATTGAGGAGAGGAAGAGGAGAGAAAGTTGGTTAGTAATTAATTATTAATCCATCTCCTTAATGACAAATCAATTAGGAGATAATCAAGGAAAAGTTACACTTAACCCCTTGATCTTTCTCTCTTGTTCTCATAACCATGGCCGGCCTTATGGAGCTTCAAATGGGCTTGCCCATTTGTTGGTCCAATCCAATAAACTAAGTACTAGCTTAGTTATTAGTAGCCCGTTGTCGATCCCAAGTTACGTAGTCATATATATAGTGTAAATAAGGTAAATACAATATATAAAATGGTATCTCTGTGTATAAGTGTGTGACCCCATAGGCTCACATATGTCTAGCCATATAATTATTTATTATGACACGAGCATACTCCAACATATCTTAGAATGATCATCGCACATTTCTGGACAAGTTGAGCCCAATATAATGTCCTCGACATATATTTGAACAATGATGAGATGTGAATTTCGTTTCTTCGTGAAAAGTTTGTTATCAACCATTTACATGGTATATTCATGTTTAAGTAAGAAAGCCTTTAATATGTCGTACCAAGCTTTGGAGGCTTGTTTAAGATCTGTAACACCCCCAAATTACCGCAGCGGAACAGTAGTGTCAAGGGGGTATTACTTCATAACACAGATCAAGGTATAGAAAACGACCTTTAAATGAGACATTTTGAAAAGTTATCATTCGAATTATTAAAATCAGAGTTATGACAATAAGGTCAAAAGTAAAGGTACATAAAAGTTTTCAAAGCGTATCGAATGATAAAGATAAGATATAAGTCTTCAAGTATGCAATTGACTCTAGAATCCATGCATCCTCTATCGCCTTATTAACCTGAGATAAACATGCTAAAAAGTGTCAACCAACGGTTGGTGAGTTCATAGAGTTTAGTTTAAAAATGAAGTATTTGAATAAAGACTTCACGGCAAAGGCATTGTAAGTCGTTTAAAATAAAGCATTTGAATATAGATTTTTCCCAGCAAAGGCATTGTAAATCCACTCAGTTCCAAGCCCCGCCCATACAAGACTTGCAACCTGTGTGTTTACAACCCACTGCTCATAGATTTAGATTTCAGGATTATATTCACCCATGGTCGCGTCATTTTGGACCCATAGGCGGGGAACCACTATCCCAAATAGTATGTGTCACCCAACGTCTCGAGTCCTGGACAAGGGTGGGGGTGTTGTCCCATACTAATACTATCAATACCTCTCCTATGACTTTGGATTCGAATCCACAAGAATAGATTTACACATAACAGTGTACCGCATAATAAGACTACACATAAGACATAAATGGTATAAAAGAGTAAAAGTAACACATAGATTTGCATCATAAAGCTAAACATGTATTTGATAAACAAGTATTGTATTTCTACAAGTAAGTAATTAGAGTTTGAGCATGTATCTCCCCCAAAAGAGTTATTAAAATGAGTAAAAGAGTAAAAGTGGGGCTATGACTCACGGTAATCCGTGAAAGTTTCTAAAGTATTTGTATAAGTAAATAAATATAGTTTGAGCATGTATCTCCCCCAAAAATAATTCAAAACGTATAAAGGTAGGGGCTATGAAACTCACCTTGAGCGTATCTGACAAAGTGAAATTATGAAATCAAGTAAGATTATGAAACGATCACGGAAACATCTTCAATATGAGACCTGAATATGAGGAAAGTCTAAGATTCTGACTTACAACGAATAATGAGTGTGATAATGAGAAAGTCGTATAACGACTTGATCGGTGATATGAGTGTGATATGCTTAAAATGCTTAAAGTTCAAAAATAATATTATTCATAATATTATCTTGTTTTTATGTCTTTGAATCCAAATTATCATCTCCTCGAAAGTGATGAAGTAATGCATAAAGTTAAGTCGCTAAATTTCTAGTTATAATAAATAACGAAAGTTTAAATAATACGAAACTAAAATGTATAAAAATGCATATGACGTGATGGGGTGACGAAAAATGGAAAATGAAATAAGAATGTCATGTGAAAACAATTGTTTCTTGTCCTTTTCTAGTTTTTACACTTTTTATCGTAGCTGCATTTGCGTCATACCGTTAGTCCTTCATTAAGTTCAGTCCATTAACAGTCCTCTACTTGTCCAAAAATACAAACAAAGTTTGGAATTTAATAGCATATCAATTTACACCATAAATATTCTATTTTCATAGTCTCAGTCCATGTATTTCTCGGTTTGACAGTTTCGGTCCCACTAGATGAATTCCGTTACATTTTTAGTCCAAATGTGTAAAAATAGTGAGGAAAAAGTTGGCTTGTGTTTCTAAAGTTTATTTAAGACTGGTAAAGCTTATTTTAACAACTTATTCGGTCGCTAGTTTACTTTTCACATTAATGGGCCCTTAACGAGCCAATTCTCTAACCTATTAACAAGTTTTTAATTCGTACGCTTGAATCGAGTTGGGTATATCAAAATGCTTATTTTTATCATCTTATTTTCATATTTAAAAGTGCCAAAAAGTCAGCTTATCTCAATAGCTTATAAACTGCTTAATGGGCTGTAAAACCCATTTCGTGGTTTTTAGTTGTTTTCAAATATGGTTCCTGCGATTAGCTTTGGCTGTTTTTAAGGGTCGTATCTCAATTATTTTTACAAGATGTTTATACGAAAATTGTTTCTAGTTAGGGTGTCTATTAGGTTGCATAAAGATAACGTGTAGTTGTTAGATCGAATGTCGAGTTATTGGGTCGTTTTTAAGGTGGTGTGGGACTGTTTTAATATGCAAAACACTTAGTAAAAATTCTAAGTGTTTCACTTTAGCTTTTATGTGTGAGTTGAATGTGTTTATACGTTCAATTAATGCATGAACTGAAATGTTATGTGTGAGAGTAGTGTGAGAGGTGATTTCTCATGTTAAGGGCTCGTCACCTTTTGGTGGGTTACGTAAGATAACGAATGTAAATAAGCATGTGGCTATAATATAGTTTGAATGAAACAATAAAACATGCATGCGTGAATTGTGTTCGTGAGAGATGAAAGCAAGAGGGTTACTAGATACTTACTACACCTTTTTGAGGTGGTGAAGAATCAATGAGGGTCGAATGAACACAAGAACAAACCACCCACTCGCTAGAGCTAAAATATGTTTTTACATATTTTCTTCTATACCCGATTGCTTCCCTAGGAGAGGCAGAAAGTCTCTGAACTTTAAGGTATTTTCAGGGATGAAAGTAAGTGAGATGTGAGTAGGGTAGAGTGGGATAGAAGAGGTATGATATAGGAAGGATTTATACACGTTTTTGTTGACTTCGAAGACTTTCAAAGTCTATTATTGGTTGCTACTGTGGATGAACAGGAGTGAGGGTACATAAGTAATATGTTTCTAACCTTGTGGGATCCTAGGAAAGATATTAGGGGGTAGGAAATCTTATCTCTTGTTCTTGAATTCCATATGTATCGACTTGTATTTTTAAAATGGTGCAAAGGTGAGTTTTGCGAGACACAATCACTCACTGCTGTCCACATGGCTTTCTTAACATCATAATATGCGAATAATATCATTAGAAAGGTGTAGGAAAAAGCGCGGGTCAAAACGGTTAAGTTTTGAGGTTTTTATATATATCGAGTTGAGTTAAATGGGACAAAATCTTTGTTATTCAAAGCCACATCAAAACTCGACATTTATTCCTGAAAATTGGCACATAGATAGCCTAGTGGGTGGTGAACGAGATGGTGCAAAAACTTGGGCATGTCGCGTTTAAGAATTGAGAGAACAAGGGTTGTTTTGGAGGGATGGTCTAATCGGTTTTACATGAAATAATAAGTAAATGAAGTTGGGCTTGGGAGTGGGCCTGGAATTCGTGTAAGTTGGTGATGATAGGCTGGGTAAATAGTTTAGCCCGTTTGGGTTGTAGTTAGTTAAAAATAAAATGTGATTAAGGTATATATTTAGTAGTGTTAATTGTAATTAGTGCAATTTGAAATTAGTGTAAATGGTGCTTTGTGAAATATTAACTTTTGTGAAATAGCTGTGTCTCATAATACGCGTTGTGAACTAATGTCATTATGTGGCAATTTTTGTGATGACACGATTTTGTAAGAATAATATAATAAGAAAAATTTTAAATTTTCCCGTAAAAATTGTGATTAATAATAATGACGGAGATTAATATATAATTAAACATCATTAATTATAGGAAATTTTTGCAGTTTGCTACAAGATCATAGAGTGCTTTCTTGAGTTAATAAACATGATATGGTTTTTGTAGATCAACAAATCTCGGAAGTTGTACTACATATACCTCCTTGTTGATAAAACCATTTATGGATACACTTTTCACGTCCATTATGTTAGTACTCACTAAGTTAGATTCTAAGAACTCTACATGCTCAATATATTTAATAATAAGGAAGTTTTGAGAAGGCGTACTTGTAGAAGATTTATTTGGGTCAAATCCTAAGCCCGCTCCGGCATGTTCACTATACCTAACGTTTTCAAGCATGTCATTAAGTGCCTTTGTTCCTTTTTCAAACTTAAATGATTTTAAAGGCATTTTTTTTTAAGTTTTTCATTCTCTACTCGAAGACATATGCATGACCTACATCCAATATCTATTTCTTTATTTTTCTATAGTCTTGGTCTTTTAGTTCTAAAATTTTCACTTCAAGTTCATGCAATGTTACTTTTAGTGTTTTGTTTCTAGTTATGATTTTAGAACTTACTTCACATAATTTATTATATTCATCATATAGTATGTTGTCATCTATTGAAGAATTATCATCACTATAGTAAGAAGAGTCGGAATGTACCTCATTGAAAGCTTGAGCCATAAGACATGTTTTGTCGTTGGGGTTCTCTTCTTCATCCTCACCGCTATCACTCCAAGAGCCTCCTACGAGTGCTCGTTGGTTCTTGGTTCTCGGTGGTTTAGGACATTCTCCGAGGAGATGATTAGGATCTCCACATCTAAAGCATTTCCTATCACTCTTTCCTTTCTTCTCATCTCGGTTCTTTTGGAACGACTTCTTTTCATCACGAGGTTGTCTAACAAATCTACCTCTTCTCCTAAAGAACTTTTTAAAATCTCTAACCGCTAATGCATACTGTTCATCTTCACTATCGTAATCCGAACTTTCTTCATCACTAGACTCCTTCTTTTCTTTCAATGCAAGAGATCTAACTTTTTCACTTTTGGCTTTGACTATGTCGGAGTCTTTCTTGATTATCATTTCATGAACTTTCCAGTTTCCTATTAGTTCATCAAGTGATAATGTCGCCAAGTTCTTTGACTCTTCAATGGTGGTGACCTTTGCCCTCCATTTGGGATGTAGAGCCCTAAGAAACTTTCTAACATAGTTCTTGCTAGAATAACCTTTATCAAGAGCTTTAAGACAAGTAATAATAGTATTAAATCTAGCAAAGGCATTATCAATAGATTCATCTTCCGGAATGGAAAATTGTTCATATTGTTGCACAAGAAGATCTATCTTGTTCTCTTTGACTTAATTATTACCTTGATGAGTGACTAACAAAGTTTTCCAAATTTCTTTTGCCGTGTTACACATAAAAATTCTTTCAAATTCCTTTTTCGGCAAAGCATTATAAATCATCATTTTAGCCTCATCATTTTTGGCTAGTTTTCTTTTAAGGTTATCACTTTGTTTATTATAGAGAACTATTTCACCCCTTTTTGTTTCCGGATTCTTTTCAATCGGTTGAAAGTCACCCTCAGTAACAACATGCCAAAGATCAATGTCTTTTGATTTCACATACGTTTCGAATCTTGTTTTCCAATATATAAAACAATCGGTTTCAAAAAGTGGTGGTCTTTGCATAGATTGCTCTTCTTGATATTTGTCGAAATCCAATGATCAATTCAAGTTTTAAAATACAATTTATTTTAAAATCTTGCCTAACCTGGCTCTGGTACCAATTGTGAAAAACTAGAAGGGGGGGGGGGGTTGAATAGTTTTACCGGTTTTTTGAAATTTATAAACGTTTGTTTGTGAAAAACTTTGATTCAATTCTTCTGTGAAATCAATCAACACCAATATGAACACTAAACTACACTATCTAACATAAACAATAAGTATAAAGAAATGAGATGGAAAGATCAAACCGAGACAACGAGATTTATAGTGGTTCGGTTACGAAGCTCTTCTTCGCCCTACTCCACTCCCCGAGTACCCAACTCGAGAGTTCTAAGCACTATGTCAACAAAGCTCCCTTCAGGCGGAGAAAACCATACAACGTCGCTTATCACAATTTCCGACACTAAGCTAAATGTCGAGTACTAATCTTAGCTAGTACCAATCTACCACGATCCACACGATCCTTACTAAATCACACAATCAACACACTTCACACGATCTCCCCGATCTACCCTTGATCCACTTGATCAACACACAAGCACACAAGCTACAAGAGATCTCCAAGATCTCAACAAGATCACAATGATCCACACTCACAAACTAAATAAAAGAAAAACAACTTGGTGTATGCTAGGATACAACAAGTATGTAACAAATGTTACAAGTGCACTAACTATAACTACAACACCTTGTATCTTCTTGATAGTTTGTGTTCTTCTCTTGCACTAGTAGAGGAATGAAGGTGATCACTTGGTTGGATGATAGGATCATTCTTTAAACAAAAAAAAAACTAACTAAATGATCAAAGGAGAATAAATGTGATAAGAGTTTTAAACTCAGAAAGTTGTATGTGAAAAAGGATGCGCAAAAACTGTGAAGTGGGCTGGTATTTATAGGCAAGAAAAATCTAGCCGTTACAGTGGGACGGTACCACTAAATACCACACGGTACCACTAAATTTAGTGGTACCGTGCCAGACAAAGACGCTCCATTTTTTGTTTTTAGTGGTGAAAGTTTATTTGGGGAAGTTTGGAGCTGATTTGGGGGGGGGGGGGAAGGGAAATAGTAGTTATGATTTTTAAACTTATTTTTTCAATAAAACATTTCTTTATAATTCAAAAATAATTTGTAAAATGTATTTTTTTTAAATGTCTTGTCACATTAAAAATGTGAAGTTTAAAACACAAATTCACTTCTTTGATCATTTGTCAAGTTGTAAATTTGTTTGTTCTTACTTAGAGTGATTAACGTAGAAACGGGATCTTTCGGCTAAAAACTTGTTTACGTTAATTTTGAAGTAAAGTGTTTTCACATTTTGTTTTCATCAAAACGTGGAGTTATCGAAAGATATAAATAACTTTTTTAGGACATTATTTGCATCAACAAGTGAATTTAACGAGGCCGATGCGTTGAGGCTAGAAGAGCATGTGATTGATCTGATAAAAATTCCTTCTGGTTTTCTCTACACCGTCGGGCTGACTTCTCACTGGAAGCATCCCGATTTTCGGGCTGCTCTTAGGAGTGCCAAGGGGAAGGGTATAGCCTGAATGTTAATCTTTACTTTTCTTTTCTTTGCTGTTATAATTTTTGATATATGTGTATGTCCTTCCGAAGGATTTTTATTGTTGGTTTCTTTGTTTGCAGCTCTTACAATGTCTGACTATCTGATCTATCCTATGTTCCGAAAGGGGGCGACCATGGAGAAACGGGATAAATACCGAGAGGGACAGTCTCACCAGATGCACATAACTCAGCCGGCTAAGTCAAATGCCGATGTTCCTGAGAAGAGTAATGAATTGAAGAAGGTTGAAATTGCCGACGACAAAGTGTTGGCAGTTAAGGAAAGGAAGAGGGAGCAAGCATGCTCGTACGGCTGCCCAGGCTGCGGCCAAAGATGGGACTGCTGGGGGGAGCAAACAGCCGAAGCAGAGGAACAAACGCCCAAGTGAAGAAGGTGGATCTTCCCGTCCCTCCAAGAGGGGTAAATCAAAAAATTCTCCTCCGGTGGTGAACTTGGACTATTCAGAGTATATCTCCGCCCCCTCTCCTATACGTTCTGTCCATCCGAACGAGTTGGGCTTTAGGCGGATGATGAGAACAGGGCAAGCAATCATCTGAACGATGCTAAGTCTCCCTCCCATGCCAAGGCTTCTCAGCAGCAGTCCCTTGGTATGTGAACTCTAATCTTCTTTGTTATTGACGTTATGTAAGTATGGTGACTGACTTATTTTGCATGCAGGGAGTCCTCTACCCGTTTCTTCCGATCGAGGCAAAGGGAAAAAGGTTGATGAGACAACCGAGTCTGCCTCAGAAGGAGGTCATGTACCGGCATGGTCGATCATGAAGGATGACCCGGTTGAACAATCACTCCAAGTGCCATGAGCTTATGGTGCATCTGCCCACTCCTCGTGAGGAGTAGTACTTAGAAAGTTTGGATGATGGAGATGCCTGCCAGAGGGCTTGGATGTTGTTGGGGAAGAGTGTCATTGCTCAATCGGACATGCTACTTCGATTTGAGACGTTGGGTCAAGAATACAACAAGCTTACCCTGGCTCATCAAGTTTGTGACCGCAACACAAAAGAGAATTTTCAACATTTCAGCAAGCTATCAGATGAACTAAAAGCTTTGCGTGAAGAGCATGCCGGTTGTACTGCCAGGGAGCCGGAGGAATTGAAAAAGCCGCGAGATGAGCATTCAAGCTGTAATGCCCGGGAGTCTGGTTTAACTGATAGGATTGCTGAGTTGGAAAGGGAGAAGGAGGAGTGGAGGAATGTATCGGATACTTTCAAATGAGATAGTGATGCTTTTGAGCGGTAACTGTGACCTTTCTCTTTTTGGCTTCTGCTTAGTCCTGCCACTCATTCTGAACGATTATCGCTTACTCTTTATATCAGGTTTGACTTTTGGTTCGGAAGTTACCGTTGAGTCGGATGACCTGATGAGGTTCGTTCGGAACTGGGTTCATTTGTTATGGGCCGTTCAGCCACATACGCCAACATATCCCTACCACCAAAATAATTATAACTATCTCCCTACTTAATTGTTATGGTCGAATACGAGTATCAAACTCAGAGAATTTAGCAATGGTCATTTATAGTGAAAACATTACCTAACCTCTCAACATGTATACCACTAGAGGTGTACAATTGGGCAAAGTCTAGGACCGGTACTAGGCCCGGCCCAAAAAAGTCCGGACCCAAAAAGCATACTCTTAAGCTTGGTCCGAACCATTGGTCTGTATCTTTAGTCTACAAAGACCGGTCCGAACCAGGTTAACCCCAAGGCCAAAAAGGACCGTAAAAAAGCACGAAAGACCGTGTTATTTAAAGAAGGCCATTTTTTGTATAAAAATTACTAGAACTACCTTTATTTTTTCTTATGCTCTTATTTAACTAAAGAAATAAGAAAAATGATTGTTATGACTACTTATATGCCTAGTAATTTGATATGTTAATTTGAAAAATAATTTGTGAAAGTTTACAGAGAAAAAATGTGTACTACATGTCTACATGTGTTAAATGCTAAGCGGATTAAGATTGTTTAATTTAAGCCAAAATAGAACTACTCAAAGAAACAAAAATTCATAGAAACAAACTACATTTAAGTGAACCAAAATAAAGTATGATGTTGGTTAAATAAGTTTATTGAAATCCTACAAATTAATGACATTAATACTATTAAACGAAGTTTTTTTACTCGTGATCCGTTGCGGGGCACGAGGTTTTACATGTTTTTTTTGTTACACACATATTTTGTAGATTTAACTCAAGGATCGTTTCTAAAATCGTTTGGTAACTACATGAACTACTTATGTAATTTTTTTGGTCACACAAACAATCAATGATTTAACCTAGGGATTATGTATGTAATATCAAGTACTTGTTACACAAACAGTCTCAAAATTTAACCTAATGATTGTTTTGTAATCGCAAGTAAGCGGGGGTGGGGGGGGGGGGGGGGGGGGGGCCGGGGGGAAGAGACCATTTTTTTTTTTTTTTCCTCTCAAATTTAGAGACTTTTCTTGCAACACTCTTAAAGCAGAGGCATGCTTATGTGATTTTTCTTTATACAAATACTCTTTAGAATTAATTGAGAGACTATTTATGTAACCATTAGTAATTGACAGGGAGCTATTTTGCATTTTTTAGTACTATGTTTGTAATCATAAGTAAACTACATGGACCATTTTTTCCATTTTAGTTTGATGTTTACTATTTCATAAGTAATAAACATTTGACAAATGTGATACGATGGATATTAATCTTTGTGGTCGAATTAGAAGATAGTTTATACTTGGTGTCTTTATGAGTCAAATGTAAGCTAGTGTTTAGTGGTATTTTCCTTTGATATGAGTAATTGTACCTTGTTATTATTAGAAGAGATATAGAAACGTTAAACCCACATACGGGCCTGGGTCTGCCGTATATGGGTTTATATCTATTCTAATAGAAGTGTAGTAAATTCGGAGTCTACAAATTGTACTTTGTATTTTGGAGTAAAGCAAGCAACAAAAATTAAATACGCTGTTCATATGTTACTTTCAAAGTAAATGTAAAAGTACAATGAACTTACTTAATGCCAACCATAAAATTTAATGTAAAGTTCTGTATGTAACGTCTAAATATCAACGGATTGAAAATGTTAACGGATCTTTACAGTGTGTATATTTTATTCGTGTATAAATATATGACAATTTGATATAGTTATTTACCCGCTTACTAATATTTATTTGAACTTCCTACTTACATTTCAAGTAAGATTGAAGATGATATCATTGAGGACGAAGGGAGGTGATAATTGGAAATCAAAGCTTGAGTAAAGTAGGAAGTGGAAATCCAAGCTTGAGTAAAAGTAAACAGTCAAAGCTACATAACTAATATCACGATTTGAAAGAATATCGAAGATGAGTTTGACCTATTGAAATTTAAAATTTTCTTTATCAAGTGGTTTTCCAATCTTAATCCATCTATCCTCAAATTCTTCACCGACTATCTACATATCTACAAATTTGGACCATCACTTACAGCTACAAATAAATTAGAAACTACAAATCAAATATACCAACTAACACAAAAAAATAAAAATAAAAATAATAAATAAAATAAATAAATAAATAAATAAATAAATAAAAATAAAAATAAACTACCATAGTCCATAACCAATCACAAACAAAACACTACACTACTTGGCTACTTGCAAACCATCACCTAAGGGTTCCCGGTCAATTTCTTGAAAATGTTACTGCTCAATTAATAGTATCACTTGTGATTTTCTGAAAATGTTAAATCATGTTCTCCGTATTTGATAGCTAAGAACATTAAGCATTAGCCAAAAGGTGAGTTGGTTCACTGGTTTAATGTACCGCTAACCCCTGCACATTTAGAGTTTAATTCTCATTCTAGTTACGAATCATATTATATGAATACCGCTGCAATGTGTGAGGTTTATACATGTCTCCTATAGTCCTATGCTTCCAAACACATCAATGACTTATAAAGAGAACACCATACAATTTAAATTTGGTCAAAAACTACCAACAAACTAAAATCTTAAATGCACTTGCCAAATGACCTTAGTAGAATTAAATGAGATATGACCCAGCATAACTACACATCTTCACTCATTTTAGACACATCTTGAATTCTTCGACCATGGAACACAAGATGTCACTCGTAAAATTAAACTTCTTCATCTCAACAAGCTCTACAACTTTACTTTTTGCACCCAAATCTTAATCCTATGTTTAGTTTATTTTTAAGCTTTTCTGTTTTATATCACACTATAGTTTTGGGCCGTTGCATTCTATTCGCTCATTTTTCCATTGAACGAATAAAGTAAAAACCTGCCAAAGGAGATTTGTTGCACTCATGAACGGTGACAAAACGACATCGTTACTTCTCAAATGTAAATAGGATTAATAATTGGGCTAATCATTTTAAAAATCATCATACTTGCCACTGTATTTTTTTAAGTGTAACATATTAAAATTTTTGCTTATCTATGTACTAAACTACTATTTTTGTCTTTATGTGTGTAATGAAATCGTGTGATGACCATTTTACCCTTTCAAATTACATAAATGATCCTTGTGGGTATGCGAAAATTACATCCACCGTCCATAGGCTAAATTACATAAATGGTCCCTTTTATACGTTTTCGTCCCTTTTATAAACCGTAGAGCTGCCAATACGTGAATAGCAAAATGACATGTCTAGATAGTTGTCGAGAGTATTCTCTTATACCTGTGCGCTCTTCTTTGAAGAATCTAAGCTCCAAAGAAAGATGCTTTGCTCATCGATACTGATCAATTTATCATGTGCCACCAAAGCACATTGCCATATTTTTCTTTGGTCAATTAAATGTTTCATGGAAAATATATTAAAGCACATAAAAGAAAGAAGATCATCAGCCAGTTTCATAGCTGAGACGTTGAAATTCTATCAATGCATAATTTATGACCTATATTGGTAATGTAGCTAGCTAGCTGCAAATATTGAATAATCAGCTTTGTGCTTTATATACTGAAAACTGGACAATAAAAGTTTCATCGAGACCACTAGTCTTCTAGCCGATTTTAAGTCCTTTTGAAAAGCTCTATTAAGGTTTAAAATGGAATGAAGCTTGAGTTGAGCCGGGTACAAATTAGTACAGTAAACATAGACTAAAGCAACACCTAGCAGCTAACACACAACATTGTTAAATCTCAATGTTGATTGCCCCAATGAAAGGATTAGCACAACAGTTAAAAAAACTGTGTCTTAATTTGAGACAAACATATAACCCGAACCAACATTGTTAAATCTCAATGTTTATTGCCCCAATGAAAGGATTAGCACAACAGTTAAAAAAAAAACATTTTTCTCGTAAATTTCTTCGAGTAACATATACACTTGCAGATAAGTTCAATATATACACAACTAAAAAATCCTTGCTTGAATACTTTAGAAACTAAAAATCAAATATTCCAACTAAACACAAACACACACACACAAACAAAAACTAAAAAATAAAAATAAATAATAATAATAATAATAATAATAATAATAATTAAACTACCATAACCAACCACAAACAAAACACTACACTACATGCAAACGATCGCGTAAGGGTTCCCGATCAATTTCTTGGAAATGTTACTATTCAATGTATAGTATCACTTGTCATTTTCTGCAAATGTTACATTATGCATGTACTCCGTATTTGATAGTTTAGAACATTAGCAATTAGCCAAAAGGTGAGTTGGTTCACTGGTTTAGTATATGCTAACCCCTGCACATTTAGAGTGGGCATTGTTATTAATATAATTCTCGTTCTAATTACGAATTATGAGCTAGATTATAAGAATATTACTAGCCCACTGCAACGTGTGAGGTTTAATACATGTCTCCTATGCTTTCGAACACATCAAATGACGTATAAAGAGAACACCGGCCATACAATTTAAATTTGGTCAAAAACTTACCAACCAACTCAAATCTTAAATGCACTTGCCAAATGACCTCAGTAGAATTAAATGAGATATGACTCAACATAACTACACATCTCACTCATTTAAGACACTTTAGACAATGGAATACAAGATGTCACTCGTAAAATTAAACTTGCTCATCTCGAAAAGCTCTACAACTTTAGTTTTTGCAGTTTTTGCACCCAAACCTTAGACTAAAGGGAGTGGAGCGTTCCCACAGGCGATTAAGCCTTGGATCGCCCCTTAGTTGCCCCAAACACCGCCCCCCCTAGGCTACTTCTCTTCATGGCGACTCATATGGATCGCCCTTCTTCACTGCTACTTCTGTACTTGATGCTATTTAACTAATATTTAAAGTGATGTTTTGTATTGAAAATGGTGTAGTTGCATGCTATTTAATGTTATTTAAGTGGTGGATCGCCTGCTACACCACTCCTCCTTTTTTTCCAGGCTACCCAACTTGCTGACTCAGCGCCACGTGGCGCGAGTCGCCCCTTAGTTGAGTAGCCCCACTCCCTTTAGTCTTAATTTCATGTTTAGTTCGTTTTTAAGCTTTTCTGTTTTATATCACACCATAGTTTTGGGCCGTTGCATTCTATTCATCCATTTTTTTCATTGAACGCATAAAGTAGAAAACAGCCATAGCCCATATGAGATTTGCACTCATGAACGGTGACAAGTCACAATAAACATTCATCAAGAAAATGTTTGACATAAAGTATCTAATAACATTCTCTCATATAAAATACACCATTTTTAAAATTTACTGAGTAGTTTGAATCTTTGTAAGACTGGAAGGCAAGTGAGGTGATCCCTTCACCTAGTTGGTAAAGTCACGAGTGACTCCCTTGGCCATCACCACAGTTCATGCGCGAGGACCACAAATCGAGAGAAGTTATGGTGAAACGTTCACCTTTCTCTCTCCTTCATGGTTTATTATTTTTTATTTTGTTTGTGAGTGTGTGTGGGGTATTTTGTGGGGTATATTTTTATAAATTAGGTATTTTAATGAAAGGTGAAGTGAAGCATGCCTTGCCCCCCACTAAAAGGTGAGTGAGAGTGAGGAGAAGTGAGAGGAGAGAGAAAGCTGATGTGACGCTGAGGTGTAAGATGAACTTGTGTGCACTTTGCCATCTAGCCTAAAAGACCTTCTATAGATCAAGAAACCCTACATTAAAAGACAAGAGAAAAAAATACAAATATCTAACATCGAGGTCATTTGTTACCAAGCACACAATAAAATTGTAAATCGGATTTGTTTTCCTATAAGACTTTTCTCAAAATTTAAGACTCCTAACCTTTATGGACCACGCTTGTGGCCCGATGGCTGGCACTTACTCAGTTAAGTGAGTAATGTGTAAAGTAGTACCGGATTGGGTGACCGATCCGGGAAGTCTTCACAGTGGGCCACAAGCTCGGTTGGTCCCAGGCAATGAAGTTCGATCCCGATTGTGGCTAAGGGTTCGAACTGAGCCGAAACCCGGTTTTCATCCGGCCGTTACTCCAGCAAGTTAAACTTGTGTGGAGGCGGTACGGTTTCCGGGAGGACGTCGTTGAATCCCCACGGCCAGCGTGGGCCCGGTTAAGACAACATAGTCTGGTCTGTGGTGGATGAGAGCTCGCCGGTGAGGCGGGTGCGAATGTCTTATCCAAATTATCTAAGAAATTCGCCGTTCAAAAAAAAAAAAAAAGACTCCTAACCTTTATGGCTTTATCCATAATGGTAGCTAGTATAGAAACCAAATCCATGAATAAAATTCTCATTCACTTTCTCCATCTCCCTACTCTCTCTCTTGCTAGATCATCTTTATTTCACCCACTTTAATTAAAGTCTTTCAATCACCCTTCTTCCTATATCTAATTAAAGCTATTCACTACCATTTACCAATATTCAAGCGGTCAAGCCTATTTTATACTCCTTGGCCGCTAGTTTCTTAGACACACCCACACAGCGTTTTAAGATTATCCAAACAACGACCAATGTTTGCTCCAAGTGCTCATCAAAACCCTCTGCTTTTATTTTACGACACAAGAGCGAACGACCTTTTTCTTGTTATTGAAATAGGTGTTCTTGGAAGTAAAAGGTATACTCTCACTATCTTTTCTACCTTATTAAAAGGTATAACTGTATAAGTGTGTGGTGGAGTAGTTTTTGGTTTTAACATTGAAGAATTTGTTGTGCCTGAATTACGTGACAGGATTGATCGTGTTAAGCCTATGGATCATCCTAATCTGCTTCCCGTTATAGCGTATTGTTACGACGAACTCGACAAGTTTATTTTGTATGAATATGCGCCGAGTGGAAGCTTTTTTGATCTTCTTCATGGTTTGATTTCTACTTATATACTAATTACTTTGTTAGCAATATTTGTTACACTAAGCTTATGATCGATTTGTTACTACTTAACTTCTGAAAATTCCAAAACCTTAAATATCTCGAAATAAATGTATCAAAACCAGGGGTTTTCTAGCTGATCAAGAATAAAAGGTATGTTCATTGGGTTACCTGAGTTTGAGAAGACCATTGCTGTTTATGCAAAGTTTTCTTTAGAAAACCATTACTGTTTTACATAACCAAACACTACCATGAATCTTACTTTTCTAAATATAAGTTATAATTTAGAAAAGCAACTTTTTTTTACTTTTATAAAAGGTGTTTATTTTTTCAAAGTTATAATTCAATTACCATGAATCTCACCATCTTTTCTACCGTAATTAATATCTATATCTTGTTAGCTATAAGCCTATAATCACTAATATATATAGAAAAATAGCTGTAAGCCTATAATCACTAATATATATAGAAAGGGCTAGGATATATCGACCCTCCCTATATTTTATATTTTAACCATCTCTAAATGGGAGGGTGTACTTTTTGTTTTTCTTGTTTTTTTTTTAATGTATTTTGTGTAATTTTTTTTTTGTGTTTATTTGTTACGTTTATATAATTAACGTCTAATGTGTTTTTATTTAATTAACAACAACAAAAATAGCACGTTAAACATTACCACATTAAACAACTACAACAACAATTGTTATTATTCAATTAAACAACAACATTAACATATTATTTAAAAATAATAACATCTACTACATATGAAAATTATTCATTTCATTTAAAAGATCATGAAGCCTTGCACCCGAGTGACAAGTGTGATCCTCAGGATTTCTTGCCAATTCTAACTCCATCTCCAGCGTCTTTATTCTTGTCATCAACAGCTTGTTTCTTGCTTCAAGCTGGTCAATCTTATTAGCTTTAGCAACGCAGTCTGAGCACTGCGTTGAAGAAGAGGCTTGACTAAAGTGCTTCTTTTGAAACTCATCCTTCCACATAAAGTACCGACAACCATAGTCATCTGTTCCTGGCTGTTACATGTTAAGAAAATAATAAGAAATGTATTATTAACAAACAAATAATTTACATAACTAAGCAAACGTATGATTACTTACCACTGAAAGAGGACATGCGTAATACGGTCGACCATAACTAGCTTCTTTACGGGATATCCTCTCTATAATGAATCCGTTCTGACAGCGACACATGTAAGGATTATTTTGTTCCACCTGGCCAAAGAATTAATTCAAATGATACAAAATACAAGAATAAAGTCAACCACAGAGGAAAACGAATAATCGGATAGGAAGACTAAGCTTGTTATATATA
Source organism: Artemisia tridentata subsp. tridentata (assembly GCA_021014915.2). Classification (NCBI taxonomy): domain Eukaryota; kingdom Viridiplantae; phylum Streptophyta; class Magnoliopsida; order Asterales; family Asteraceae; genus Artemisia; species Artemisia tridentata. The sequence goes on along the minus strand of CP139507.1, from coordinate 14,953,504 downwards.
TATCAAAAGATAGAGTGTTCACAAAATTACAAGCTCGTCAATAGTTAGTTCTAAGATACTACCGAAATACTAATAGTCCTAGGAATACATCATCACTACTACTACTCTAGGATCGGTCACTAGTAATGCGTAGCTCCTCAAATGCTCGGGTCAATCCTCCAATGGTGGTCTCTAGCTGGGCTACACGGGCTCTAAGCTCTTGGTTCTCCCTCATCACTGAACCAAGCTGATCTGAATGCACATCAAGTTGGTTCGACTGGTTCGTCAGCTGAATCCAGATCTGATCCATCTCAGTAAGCTCCTCAGGCTCTGCTAGCGGAGAAGCCACTGGTGATGGGAGTGGGGTAGGCATCGGAGATGGTGGCATGAAAGAAGGAGATGACGGTGTGTACTCTGGACTAGCTGCACGTACACCCGTGCTAACATCACAAGCAATGTCCACCCACTGACTATCATCCAAACCCTGAATCTCGGCATCTCTGGAGCTCTGTCCAATCTCAAACAATCCCTGAACACCCATAGGAGTGTGCTCAGTAGGTGCAGCAACAGCAGGAGTAGGCTCATCCTGAACCTGCTCTGGATCCTCCACTGGATCCTCATCCTCATCAGAATAGGTCTCCATTGATCTCCTACGTCTCTGACTAGGTGGTGAGTCAGCTGGAGTACCCATATAACCATAACGGGTCCTACTAAGAGATGAAGACAACACAGATGACAGCTGAAGACGACGTCCACGGACTCGCCTATATGATGCCCGACGTCTAACAGGCGGTGTATCAAGATCATGCTGATTCTGTGACAAATATAGTGTGACACGTATTAGTATATAGCAATTAATAATCAAATAAAGCAAACAATGCTCAAATAATTAATACTCGCATAATATTAATTAACAACGTGAAAATTACCATTTGTCACATTAATTTATAACATTTATAACATTACAAATTTTAACATTACAACATTTACATATTTTATAAATTACAAATTTATACATATTTTATAACATTTATAACTTATAATTAATTTACTACATCAATCGATTGTGATATAAAACTTCCCATTCGGATGCATCTTGGTCTCTGAATGTCCTCCATTGTGGGTGGTTATGCGGAAGTGGAGAATCTCTGTCTTGCGTCAGACAAATGTAGTGAGCACAGGAGCCCTTCCCCACACGGGCAATCACGAGGGGGTCAGTTCCTTGTGATAAGTTTGGACAGGAAAAAAGCGGAAAACACGTATTCCAACCCCGCTGGGATATAAATACAACATGTCGGTTAAAGTGTGAAGCAATTACCAGCCCCGTGTTTAACATAATCATCCAGTGATCTCTAGGTGCACCTCCATCGTACCAGTTTACTGACCAGCAAAGTCGGTTAAATTCATATTCCGTCCACATACGTATGTAACGTAATCTATTACTGTCTAACTCTTGCAATAACCTATGTCTAACTTCGGGCCACCTATTTTCGTCTTGAGCAATACCGTGGGCAACGCACCGAAACCCACAATTTCCATCACCCACAACATTATGTATACTTATTACGTGTGGACGGAAAATCTCTGGAATATGCTCAAGAAAATAGTCGCTAACACTATCTCCAACGTAATCCCTGTGTCTTAAACTTTGTCTAACTCTAGGACCCGTGTAAGAACTATGTCTTGCAGGTTCTTTGCGCATGTTCGGGACTTTTGTAGATCTTGAATTTGTGCTTCTTCGGTGATCTACGGTTGGTACTTCATTTAAGTCCGGGATTTCATTCAAGTCCGGGACTTTTGTAGCCTTGTAATTTTCTCCTTTGCGCTCGGACGTCCACGGGTACTTTTCTGAACAGCAGGTTGACGTGTGTCAACAGATTCAGGATTGTATATCCCTCTCAGCTTGTTTATCATATTTTTCCTGACTAATGACGTCGCTTTAGTAGAAACATTCTTGAATGCTCGCATGTCGTTTTCAAAAGAAAGATCATCTTCAGATTCAGGAGAAGGACCATCCTCAGGCGGTGGCCTATTGATAACAGGCCACGGAACAGATAGGGTTTTCCAAAAAATATCAATTGCATCCAAGGGAATGGGCCGTTCTGCATTCATTAAAAGTGACTTATATAAATTACTGATATTAATGGGGAAAATAACTTGATAGTCATAAATTTAATAAACTTACCATGAATTGCATAGTTGAGATTGGACAGAGCACCTACTGAGCACACTCCTATGGGTGTTCAGGGATTGTTTGAGATTGGACAGAGCTCCAGAGATGCCGAGATTCAGGGTTTGGATGATAGTCAGTGGGTGGACATTGCTTGTGATGTTAGCACGGGTGTACATGCAGCTAGTCCAGAGTACACACCGTCATCTCCTTCTTTCATGCCACCATCTCCGATGCCTACCCCACTCCCATCACCAGTGGCTTCTCCGCTAGCAGAGCCTGAGGAGCTTACTGAAATGGATCAGATCTGGATTCAGCTGACGAACCAGTCGAACCAACTTGATGTGCATTCAGATCAGCTTGGTTCAGTGATGAGGGAGAACCAAGAGCTTAGAGCCCGTGTAGCCCAGCTAGAGACCACCATTGGAGGATTGACCCGAGCATTTGAGGAGCTACGCATTACTAGTGACCGATCCTAGAGTAGTAGTAGTGATGATGTATTCCTAGGACTATTAGTATTTCGGTAGTATCTTAGAACTAACTATTGACGAGCTTGTAATTTTGTGAACACTCTATCTTTTGATATATATAAAACAAGCTTAGTCTTCCTATCCGATTATTCGTTTTCCTCTGTGGTTGACTTTATTCTTGTATTTTGTATCATTTGAATTAATTCTTTGGCCAGGTGGAACAAAATAATCCTTACATGTGTCGCTGTCAGAACGGATTCATTAAAGAGAGGATATCCCGTAAAGAAGATAGTTATGGTCGACCGTATTACGCATGTCCTCTTTCAGTGGTAAGTAATCATACGTTTGCTTAGTTATGTAAATTATTTGTTTGTTAATAATACATTTCTTATTATTTTCTTAACATGTAACAGCCAGGAACAGATGACTATGGTTGTCGGTACTTTATGTGGAAGGATGAGTTTCAAAAGAAGCACTTTAGTCAAGCCTCTTCTTCAACGCAGTGCTCAGACTGCGTTGCTAAAGCTAATAAGATTGACCAGCTTGAAGCAAGAAACAAGCTGTTGATGACAAGAATAAAGACGCTGGAGATGGAGTTAGAATTGGCAAGGAATCCTGAGGATCACGCTTGTCAGTCGGGTGCAAGGCTTCATGATCTTTTAAATGAAATGAATAATCTTCATATGTAGTAGATGTTGTTATTTTTAAATAATGTGTTAATGTTGTTGTTTAATTGAATAATAACAGTTGTTGTTGTAGTTGTTTAATGTGGTAATGTTTAACATGCTATTGTTGTTGTTGTTAGTTAAATAAAAACACATTAGACGTTAAATATATAAACATAACAAAAAAAAAAAAAAAACATTACACAAAATACATTAACAAAAAAAAAAAAAAAAAAAAAAAAAAAAAAAAAAAAAAAAAAAAAAAAAAAAAAAAAAAAAAAAGACAAAAAAGACAAAATAAAAAAAAATAATAATAAAAGACAAAAAGTACACCCTCCAATTTAGAGAGGGTTAAAATATAAAATATAGGGAGGGTCAATATATCCTTAGCCCATAGAAAAATAGTTATTTAAAAGGTCAACAAGATTCATTCTAAAGGAGAGCTTATTTGTTTATGGTCCGTAGGTTTTTACACAAAAGTCTTGATCTTATGTTCAAAAAGTTTACTTTGTTCGTTTCTAGGATTTAAATATTTAAGACCCAATGTTGCTAGACTATTTATACGGGATAAATGGTTTACTTTAAAGAACCTATTGTTGATTGATGAGAAATTTAATGTGATTATTCGAAGAACCTATTGTAAGATTTAATGTGATTATTTGATTGATGAAATTGAGTTGTGTATATTGAAAACTTAATTTGAGATTATTTAGGGGTCAAATTTATTAGTGTAACAAAACTGAATTTGATTATGTAAGGGAAAAAGGAGTCTGTGACTTTAATTGTAATTGAATTTTACTTGAGGGATTTTAGGTTAGGCTTAAATAAGGGTTAGGAGAAGAAGATATAACAAAAAAAGTTTTCTGGAACGCGAAAAGCTCATAAAAATCATCTATGTGATTGTATTTACCTCTGATTTCATATCTGGGTGCTTGGTTGAATAATCCCAAACTGGTTTCGTGCATAGGCACTACAAAAAAACCTGCACTTTGGGACGATATTCTCGTCCCAAAATTATACATGGCGTCGTCCCAAATGAAATACGGTACGACAACTCGTCCCGTTTTTGTAGTCTCTTTTTGGTTGTCACAAAAAATTTTGGGACGACAGAGAGTATGCAAATTTGGGACGACAGTTTGCTGGACCCCACGAGCAATTCAATGCAAAAAAAGGAAACGGAACGACATAACTTTTGCAAAATGGGACCAGATTATCGTCCCTAGTTTATTTATTTTTATTTTTTTACTTTGTTTACTATTTTTAACTAAATAAGAAAATGTGTTTTTTTTTAAGCGACGACATATAAAAAATATTAGGGACGATATTATCGTCCCAGAGTGTTTTGGTTAATTTATCATTAAACCGTTTGGGACGAGACTACGTGGCAGTCAGAGCAGAAAGGGGCGACCTTCGTTTGCAATTTAGGGACGATATTGTCGTCCCTATTTTCCCTGGGAGCCAAAAAATTGCAGCAAAACTTGCATATTTTCCAGGTTTTTTTACGGAAAAAATCTACCAAAACAAATATAACCTGTAATCAACCACAATCCGCAATACCAATTCGACAATATGATACAATACCAAATTACTAAACGATACAATATCATTCCACAAATCCACGTTACCATTCGACAAATACGATACAAATTAAACTAACAAGTCACAAATTTACTAATTAACATGTCTCAAAGTTACTAACAAGTCAAAAAGTTAACACAAATAATAAGATCTTACATCCCTACGCCTACTACTCGTCCGACTCCTCGTCAAACTCCGCCTCCTCCTCCTCCGCCTCCTCCTCCTCATCACTACTATCATCATTATTCTAGGGAATGTGGCTCAAATGAGGATTATTTTGTAAGATGTATTGGTTAAGGTCGGGTGGCGGCATTGCATAATTAGAACTAGAACCCGGGCATGTAGTAGAGTCGGGAAAGGAGGGACGATAACAATTGTTAAAAGAATTTTTAGGGTCAGGAAAGGGAATAGGGCCAGGAAAAGGGCCGGGAAATGGAGCGGGATTAGGTGGGGGAAAAGGAACGGGAAATGGATTACCTTGGTTGTTGTAGTGGCTAAAAAACTGCCCAAGGTAAGATTCGAAGGTGCCAACTCTAGAAGTAGCCGCGTTAGCCTGTTCCCTAGCTAATCTAGCCTCTTGCTTGGCCACGAGAGCCCGTTGTTGCACCTCCTGAATTTGCTTACTCAGCAACTCTTTCTCTTGCTCCTCTCGCCTCAACACCTCCGTGATATGTTGCCGAGTAATATAATCTTGTCCAACCGGCCGATGTGTGGACCTGGATGAAGCTTTGCCACTGCCCGGCATCATCCTGCCCCTGCCCGGCATATTTTGGCGGTTGTCACTCGGAACTACTGCATCCAATATTTCTTGCTCGGTCATCAACAGGATTGTACCGGCTTTAACTTGATCAAAAAGGGACTTCATCCCCAGCTGTGTAAGTAAAAAAAAAAAAAAGTATGTTAAAAACAAGTAAGTTAAAAAAAAAAGAAGTAACTTGATCTTAATGACGCATGTTAAGAGATAAATTACTTACATAAACCGTCTCGTTATCTTTTGTTTTAAATTTGCCCTTTCTTGAATGCCCCTTCCTCCATGTTTCGACCAGGTCTTCATTTTTTCCTTTATTGTTAACCCTCTATACATACAATATAAAATAAATTAATAACGAGCTATATATAAACTATATATAGACCTTTAAAAATCACAAAAATTATAATAACTCTTACATAATCGTTTCTTCCTTGTACGAATGATTGTCTCCCTTGGTGAGTTATTATCTTGTTTTTAGCTTGGTTATCTTCATTTTTGGCAGATCTTTCCATCCATTCCGGTTCGGACCACCAGTCGACCAACATCTCCCATTCCTCTCGGTTTCTGTTAAGCCACGATTTTGGCGGCGGCGGCTGTTCCCTTGCCGCCGCGGGCATCTCATGTGTATCAAAGTAAACAGACTTGATCCTGTGTTTATTTTTGCGATATAGTAACCGTATCTGAAGTTTCAGCCCAAGAGATACTATATATACATTCTCCCCAGCCGTCACTCGGCGATCGTCGTTTAACCAAGGCGAGATGTTGAAATAGGTCTACAAATAAATATACGCATTTAAATAAACACACAATTTAAATATAACACGCATATCTAAACGGTCGATAACAATTCGAATAGAAATAAAAAAAAAAAAAAACAATTAATACCTCCAGTGCGGGAAATATATGAGCCTTAAAAGGCTCTGGAATTTGTTCCCAATCGCATTCAAGGGGAAGTGGCCTAACTTGTTCCCCGATAAGACTACTCAACTGCGGTGCATACTTGCCTATAGGTGAGAAGGTACCTTGATCATCGTAATCAAAGCCGATTGGCAAAGGTTGATTATTATTCTCTCTAAGCGCCCTCTTTAAGGCCCGATTTGAGGTCTCACCCGTGATCATTGAACCTACAAATATAAGTTATTGAGTCGTGAAAATACAAGTAAAAAAAATTAGTTTTATAAAAAAAAATGTAAAATAAAAATCACAATTTCTTACCTGCGCAATAGCCCAGCATAGTAAATGTGGGCCGTCTTGGTGGATCACCACCAGCATCTACGCCGTGTGATCTAGGAGCTACACACGCCATCTGTAAAATTACAAGTACAAGAACACACAATTTCGTGGAACAATTAATACTAATACACACATTCATATAAATATACACATTTAAACATAACATAACAATTTCATTCAAATAAAAGTTACACGTTTAAACATATAATAACAATTTCAATCAAATTACAAATTAAGAACAATTGTCATCGTCAAAATCATCACTAGATAAAACTTCTTCAGTAACAGTGGGGTTCACTTCATCATCATCATACATGTCAACATCATCATCATCAAGGACATGAGCAATGACATCATCTTCATTATAAATAAAATCAGCATCTTCTTCAGCATCATCTGGTGGGGCGTCCACTTCTGTTGATTCTTCATTTGCACTCAAATCCGCATACTCCAAACCAGTCAAACCAACAGACAATGCAACATCTGATGAACTGCTTCCATTTATAACATCTTGATCAGAATCTACCATATCCCGGTGCCAGATCTTCCGATGATGAACATCTTCGATGACCTTCCAATGAGGTGGTCGTCTAGCAGAGTCTTCACGGTAGAAGACTTGTGTTGCTTGTGTCGCAAGAATGTATTGTTAATTTATAAAACCATCCTTATCAGTCAAAATATGATGTATGACTCGATCAATGTAAGAACGTCTAGAGCGTGTCGTATGGTTATTAGGGTTACGGGTGTCGAACCATTTATATCGGAACAACACAACCTTGCTGTTGCCCATATACGTGACGTCCATAATTTCTTCCAATTGACCATAATACAAATCTCCATCAGGCCCTAGTATTGAAACTCCACTGCTTTGAGTGGTATGAAGTATATCGCGCTCATGCACCAAAAACTTCACACCGTTAACTATGCAAGTGGGGTATGTACTTGCAATAGATGAAGGTCCACATGCCAAAGAGAGTAACTCGGGACTACAGCTTGGGTCTTTTGCCACGCTCTTTTCACGGATGTACGAAAGAGATACAAACAGATTCAGATGAGCAAAAAATCTAGACTACAAGATAATATATCTAATGTGTTTACCTTGTGATTGAACCAGGGAGGAAAATTTGTTTCCACGGTATTGTTAATAAATTCACTGCAAAAGTTCATGATATTAGAATAAGTCATCGAAAACAAATAACTTATGAAAAAACGGGTTCTTCAAAATATTAAAAAGAAGAAACATACTCTTTGTACGCCCAGATGTCTGCGTCGATTTCAGGACTGTTGTTAAATACAAACCATACAACTGCCTGCATAACATCTGGCTTCATCTGAGTATGTACATCTCTACCCACCGGTTTGCATACTGACTGGAACACCTGGAATTTATTTGGTTGTTCAGGTTCACCGTCGTCATTTCTGTCCGGATGATTAAATCTCGTCTCGACATCCTTAAGATAACGCGAGCTGAAAGTTAATGCTTCTTCTGCAACATAACCCTCCGCTATATGGGCAACCTTAGTTGGCGTTCCCATAACGGCCAACTCCCATTCAATCCATAAATATAATATACAACAACTAGTGGTGATATTGCCCACTTAATACAAACTTTACATAAGTTGGTTAAAACAAACTTCCAACTTTTCCATTTTCTTTTTTCTTTTCTATTTTTGTTCGTTTTTTTTTTTTTTTTTTTTTTTTTTTTTTTTTTTTTTTTGACATCAACATATATGTGTAAAATTTCACAACTTTTCTAGCACTATTTTTCCGGATAATTTTTCCATACTTTTCGTACTTTCAGAAATAACAGTAATAGTGAAAGTAGCAAACACAAGAAAAATAAACTCAAAGATATACAATATTTACTTTCATACCAATTGCATTGTGCAATTTCCCGACTCAACCGAAGATAATGAATTACGCACGCGAACACAGGTAATGTAAGGAAACACACTTTGCCTAAAGCAATTAACCAACCACGGATTTTAATCTACAGGGTAGGCTAAGGTGTAAGGGTGTAACGAAACATTATAATAAAGGTGTAAGAAACGAAAGGAATGGCTCTGAGTATTTTTTCTAGGGGTGTCTTACTCTAAAAGTGAGAGTAACAAAAGGTTTATACAGGGGTTAACTAACCAATGTAGTTAGTTAATATCACATAACATATAAAGGCTATTTGGGTGTAATCCTAGAAATTTACCAATTTAGACAAGTCATTCCAATTATATAGATAATACTTATTATGGTGGTCTCGAATAGTATATAAACCAAGTTCTAAAGTTTACAAGTCACCGGCACACTCATAGATTTGTGAATTTTGAAAAGTTCACAATTTTTGGAAATAAAGTTATGTGTGCAGCTATGTAATTAGACTTTAAACAAAAACATGCTAAAAATTTTAAATTTTGATATATTAAGCGCATTTTAAGCATATTTTGAAAAAGTTTATGACAAGTAAGTGTTCTAATTCTCCAATCCCCCCACTTAAGTTAAACAACGTCCTCGTTGTTTGTGACAAAGGTTAAAAACTGGAAAATAAAAGAATTAGAACAGAAAAACTCCCCTGAGATTTGCTCGGTATGATCCTCCATTATTCGTATAAGAGCAAAAATCAACTTTCTTGTGGATGAGAACGTTTAAGCTTCAAAAATGATGTATCCACAAGAATGCAGGAATCTATAATACCATTAAGACTTTAACACACCTGAATTAAGAAGGTTCAAACTTGCATAATACATTAGTAGTAGTTAGTAAAAATAAAACTTAAAAAATTAAATTGAAAATCATCAGGTCAGTCGATACGCCGTATCTTATGGAAAAAGATACGCCGTATCGAGCCTGGAATAAGTACGAAATAAAATAAAATAAAGGATAGGATGCGTCGCATCTGTGTTACTGGATGCGGCGCATACGGTTAATAACCAGAATGGTACAGTCTGGTGTAAAATTCATGTTCTCCTCGGTATATCTCTCGGGTTCTCTCGGTTACTCATGCTGAACTGAATGCCAGTCTTAATAAAGCATCAATGGAAACATAAACTGAGACATTAAATATAAACATGGTAGTAATAATTAGTATAGTCCCAAAAGAATATAAGTAATGTACGAGGAAACATGTCCGTAATCAAAAGATGAAAATGCAAAGAGTGGTCAAGCTGTAGGCTGGTCGGGAGTCACATCATCTGTATGGGCTGCTGAGGTACTAGCTCCGTCAGTCCTGCGGCGAACCCTGCGCTCGTATGTGGCCATCCCTTTGACATAAGCACCATCTGGGAGGTGGTGGCTGATCCCATGAAGAGCCATCACTCTACTGACACCGTCGACTAACCAGCTCGCATCTCTCCTCACTCCAGCAAGCTCAACTCTCTGTGCCTCGAGAGCCTCTCTCAATGACCTAACCTCTAGCTCCACTCTCTCGACTCTCTGTCCTACAGTGCGGGGAGCTGGTGGTGCTGGTGCCTGTACTTCCTCCTGAGCTGGAGCAGCAGCTGGGGCCGCCTGAGCATCCCCCTGCTCCGGCTCAGCAGGCCTAGGTGGTCCTAACAGTGCCCAGAAGTATCCACCCATCATCTCTTCGCATACCCCAAGCCTAGTCGCAAGATAGTCTGCATCCATACCAGGTAATCTAGCTACATCAATCGGGAGATCAGCAGGAATCTCTTCCCCCAATACCCCAAAGTGCCTAGCAAGTCGAGAGACAAAGTGACCCCTAGTCATTTGGCTCCTACCGTCTCTCCCTGGAGCTACTCTGTGTAAATAATGTGCCAAGATGTGAGGGATGTTCACCACAGCTCCCTCGTCCATGCTCCATAAAAGAAAAAGGTCCAAAGTAGTCACCTTCTCAGGAGACTGTCCCCTCCCGGCAATAGTCAGGGCTATCAGACGGTGACAAAGCCTCTTCATGGGCTCCCTAATCAGTGTGTATGAAGGAGTGGTGGTGGTCGAATCACCCCCAGATGAAATCTCAACCCAATAATCTCCTAACTCCCCACGATCCGGAACGACCCTTAAACTGTCAGCCCAATAATCAGCAAAACCTAGAGATGCCATTTCCTCTGCAGTGTCAAACCCGAGAGCTAGTATGAACTGCCTCATAGACATCCTTTGCTCTAAACCACCCAGTCTGAATACCAAAGTATCGAACGTGTCAAGACCAAGATCTGTCTCCCTGTAGTGCACTGTACTGAAAAACTCCAACATCAAAACCTTCACCAACGGCTCCTCAATCCTAAACAACCTTTCCCAAGCGTAAGACCTGAATAAAACCTGCCCTTCCCCATCACTGTGTACCATCTCCAACCTAGTCCGTAACCTACCAGCAGCGTTACCCCCATCAATATGCCCGATGCTGTCAAAATCCAAAACTGGAACACTGAACACCTTCCTCTGATAAAACTTCCTAAGTCTAGGCATGTAATCATCAACGGCACCCTGTGTCAGTTCCATTGTTTCAAAACGGAGCCATGGGTGTCTACGGGCGGCAACTGGGAGATCCATTCTGAAAAATTCAAAACAGAAAATATTAGTGTTCTGTTAGTAGGAAGATGCGGCGTATTACAAAAGGCGATACGGCGCATAGGTTATGCGTCGCATCTAGGTATAACTGATACGGTGCAGATGGTAAAGACAGTAATACGCCGCATAGATTAAGGGGATACGACGTATGGGGGATGCGTCGTATCTAGGTTAAGTAATACGGCGTAACAATGAAGTATTTAAATTGGAAATAGGTCGTTACGCCGCATCAATTAACCAAGATGCGCCGCATCTAGCAATATATCAGTAAAAAATAAAGGGGTCAGGCATGTTTTCCAAGAATCCGGACCCGTGACGTAAACTCCCACTTAACATCACAGTTCCATTTTACCCATATATTAAATCTAATAGTTCCTATAATCACAATATTTCATTTTCCCTCCAAAGCTCAAAAAAAATTTTCCCGAACCCTAATTTTCGTTTAAATCAATTCGGTACCAAATTCAATGATTAGTTCAAAAATTAACATGGGGGAAATTATCTAGTCCAAGTTCTAATCAAATCCCTTAAATCTTTCAAGCTCTAATCGAATTATTGCATAAACCCTAATTTTTAAATTGAACAAAATTAAATAGAATAATTACCTTATTTAATGATTAGGATTCGGTCTAGAGTTCGGATTAGAAGTTTGATTCGAGAAAAGAGCTCAAATTAGAGGGTTTAATTTTGTCAAGAAGTGTGCGTTTTTACTGTGTGAATATTGGGGTAAAAAGTGGAAATCCGGCGCATCTCTTTCATATTTATAGGGTAAATACGATGCGCCGTATCGCATAATTGTTATGCGCCGTATCTTATCTAAATTCGTTGACTGGTCAATAAGTTTTAATTAGTCAGAGATACGGCGCTTAGAAAGCTAAGATCCGCCGTGTTACTGTGCTAGTGAACGAAATTTAAATAAGGAACGTACCTTGGCCTCCGAAACACATTTCCTTATACATCAAATAGGGGTAAAACGGTATACCATATGATATAAATAAATTCAAGGTAAGAACAATAAGTATATCTGTTTTATTAATGATTATAATCTTCTTGTTTAGTGGATAATGGTTTACTCCAAGGTTAGGAGCAAATATTGTTTTAAGCTTACAAAATTAAGATTATATTCGGGAGAGGTTTCGTAGAGAACTCTCTATAAGGCTAGGTAAATTAATATAGAGGATACCTGGAATTCTATTTCAAGAATTTTAAGATACTCAATGTTACCAGTACTGAATTCTCCTCCACTCTTGTCGTCTGATTACAGCCTTTCAATCATCAAGGTTTGATTACTAGTTGGAAGATTACATTCTGAACCTAACCAAGAGACGATTACTAGTTGGAAGATTACATTCT